>MU704616.1:65949-78252 GCA_026770625.1 Nicotiana glauca
CCCATATGGCCCGCCACAACACTACTATCCACCCCCCGCCCCCCATTTCTCCGTCCACCATGCCCAAACACACCCCCAATCTCAGGCGCCATGGCGTGCACCCACCCCACAAAATACTTACTATACTCAAAATACCTACCCACCTTCGAGAGCTTACAAAAACCCCTACTGGACTCGGTTTTCGACCCAACCCTATTTCTAAAAATAACAAGCTGCAGAAGAAGAAAACTTTCACACCATTGGGAGAATCTTACACCAGCTTATACCACAGATTGAGACAATTGGGCATGTTAAGTCCGATTGAACCCAAAATACCAAATCCTCCCCCAAGGAACCTGGATCATTCGGTAAGTTGTGAGTATTGCTCGGGTGCCCCGGGACATGATACAGAGAAGTGCTGGCATTTGAAAACGGCCATCCAGGAGCATATTGATACTCGCCGAATTGAGGTGCAGACTCCAGAGACGCCTAACATCACTCAGAACCCATTGCCAACCTATCATGAGACTCATATGATGGAGTTAGTGCAAAAAGGGGAATATAAGAAGCCGTCACAAATCGTGATGATGATCAAGGCCAGTGAAGACAGGTCACATGAGAAACCAACAGGTGGGAAAGAATTGATCAAGGAAGAAGAGACAGTTAGGAAATCGGTGGGGGTAATAAAGAAGGAGTCGTTGAACAGTGATGCAGTAAGACAAGAACCAGTCAAAGTGATGGTACCGGGAGCAGTTTCCAAGCCCATTGTAATCATGAAAGGGGCTCACACGGAGCCAGTTATCATTAAACCAGTGACTCAGTTTCCAATAGTCAGTAAAAAGGTTGTCCTATGGAATTACGGCCGAGTGACTATGACGTACAAATGGAAGGAAGTTAAAGAAGAAGTTTGTGAAACCCATGGGCTGACTCGTTCAGGGAGATGCTTTGCCCCTAAAGAGCTGAGAAAGGTTAAGGTAGCCAAAGATAATTCAGCACCAGTAAAAGGGGCCATAACTAAAGAAGAGGCAGAAGAATTCTTAAAAAAGATAAAGGTGCAAGATTATTCCATTGTAGAACAGTTGAGGAAAACCCCGACACAAATTTCATTGCTTTCTCTATTGATCCATTCGGACGAGCACCGCCGGGCGTTAATGAAGATTCTGAATGAAGCCCATGTTCCTGATAAGATCTCTGTGAATCATCTGGAGAAAACAGCAAGTAAGATTTTCGCGGTCAACAGGGTTACATTTTCTGATGATGAGTTGCCTTTGGAGGGCACTGAGCATAATAGAGCGCTCTACCTCACGGTGAAATGTGAAGACTCAGTGGTCACCCGGGTGCTAATTGACAACGGGTCCAGTGCGAACATTTATCCTCTATCCACCCTGGAAAATTTAAAAGTGGACAGTGAGAGGATCCACAAGAATAGAATTTGCGTGGGGGGATTTGATGGGGGAGGAAAGGACATAGTCGGGGATATTGTGTTGGAGTTGACAATAGGACCAGTTGAATTTACTATGGAGTTCCAGGTGCTCGACGTGGCTGTTTCTTACAATCTCTTGCTAGGCCGACCTTGGATTCATGCAGCAAAAGCAGTGCCGTCTACCTTGCATCAGATGATCAAATTTGAGTAGGACCGGCAGGAAATTATTTTGCATGGAGAGGATAGTTCGTGTAATACCATTATGCCTTTCGATGAAGCTGAGGACGACAAAGGTCCATGGGTTTACCAAGTCTTGGATACAGTATCAGTTGCAAAAATCTTGGAAGGAGAGTGTATTCCTGTGCCTAGGGTAGCTGCTGCATCTGTCATGGTGTCTTCGCAAATGATAAAGAATGGATTCTTACCTGGAAAGGGCTTGGGTGCTTTATTACAAGGCATCATACAGCCGGTATCTCTTCCTGGAAACCTGGATACTTTTGGTTTAGGCTTTAAGCCCACTACTGCTGACATAAGGCGAACTAAGAAGATGAAAAAGAGAGCATGGACCCTTCCAAAACCCATACCCCGCCTATCCCGTTCCTTTGTCCGGCCTGGTACTAAGAGGCGCCCAGCAACGGTAATGCTTCATTCTGTAATGATGGAACCCGACAAGGAGCTGATGGAAAGGTTTGAAAAGCTGTTTGATGAGGTGAATATGGTGGAGGCAGGCGAAGGTCCAAGCAAAGCAGATGTGCAGTTCGTGGGGGCCCATGCAAAGCTTAATAATTGGGAAGCTACTCCTGTTCCTACCCGGAGGGAGTCGTGGTAGTTAGTTTTGATTTTCCTTTCAGTTTAATCTGGATTATTTCCAAGGTTGTAATTCGGATGCTATGTTCCGTCCGTTTGGATGAGTTAAACCTTGTTATCTTACAATTTTAATGAAATGCAATTTCCTTTCTTTTTCATTCCTGATAGCCTTTATTTTGTCTTTCTTTTCTTTCTTGTACAGTCCCTTTTATGTTGGTATCACTGATGTGTCATGCATGCGGAGTCTTCAGCCTAGTCTTGATTACCAATCTAACTCCGAAATAATAATACAAGAAATTGAGTATGATGACGAGGTAGAATATGATGATGAGGAAGCCTTTGAAGAAATCAGTAAAGAATTAAGTCAATTTGAGGAAAAACCCAAACCTAATCTGAACGACATAGAGGCAATCAATTTAGGGGATCGGCAGAATGTACGGGAAACAAAAATAAGTGTCCATTTGGAGCCTCCGCTCAGAGAAGAGATAATAAAAACTCTTCTTGAGTACAAAGATGTTTTTGCGTGGCCGTATGTCGATATGTCGGGTTTAAGTACCAATTTGGTGGTCCACAAATTGCCCACCGACCCAGCATGCTCTCCTGTCAAACAGAAGCTGAGGAAATTTAAAACAGATATCAGTGTAAAAATCAAAGAAGAATTCACCAAGCAGTTTAATACGAAAGTCATCCGGGTCACGCGGTATCCCACTTGGTTAGCTAATGTGGTGCTTGTGCCAAAGAAGGATGGAAAGACCAGAGTGTGCGTTGATTACTGTGACCTCAATAAGGCGAGTCCAAAAGATAACTTCCCACTGCCAAACATCCACATATTGATCGACAATTGTGCTAAACATGAGATTGGTTCCTTCGTGGATTGTTATACAGGCTATCACCAAATTTTGATGGATGAGGAAGATGCGGAAAATACGGCATTCATCATGCCTTGGGGAACGTATTATTGTAGGGTCATGCCATTTGGGTTGAAGAACGCAGGAGCAACATATATGAGGGTAATGACCACCATGTTCTATGACATGATACATCGGGAAATTGAGGTCTATGTAGACGACGTGATCATAAAGTCAAGGAAGCAATGTGACCATGTTAAAGTCCTGAGGAAGTTTTTCCAGAGGCTCCGCAGGTACAACCTCAAACTTAATCCAGCAAAGTGTGCATTTGGAGTTCCGTCGGGGAAGTTGTTGGGGTTCGTGGTAAGTCGACATGGTATTGAGTTAGACTCGTCCAAGATCAAAGCCATTCAAGAGTTATCACTGCCAAAAAGCAAGAAAGAGGTGATGAGTTTGCTTGGCAGGTTGAATTATATCAGCAGGTTAATTGCCCAGCTTACCACAACTTGCGAGCCTATCTTTAAGCTGATAAAGAAAGATGATGCGGTTAGATGGATGGATGAATGTCAGGCAGAATTTGACAAGATTAAGGAGTATTTGGCCAGTCCACCTGTGTTGGTTCCGCCAGAGCCGGGAAGACCCTTGATCCTCTATATGATAGTTTTGGATAACTCTTTTGGCTGTGCACTGGGGTAGCATGACGTCACAGGAAAGAAAGAGTAGGCGATTTACTACCTCAGCAAGAAGTTCACATCTTATGAGGTAAAGTACACTTAGCTTGAGAGGATGTGCTGTGCTTTAACCTGGGTAGCGCAGAAATTGAAACATTACTTGTCATTATATACCACCTATCTCATCTCGCGGTTGGACCCATTGAAGTACATTTTTTAGAAGCCCATGCCCACAGGGAGGCTCGCGAAGTGGCAAATCTTGATCATGGAATTTGACATTATCTACGTGACCCGTACTGCGATGAAAGCACAAGCGGTGGCTGATCATCTAGCCGAGAACCTAGTTGATGATAAATATGAACCTTTGAAGACATATTTCCCTGATCAGGAGACAATGCATATCGAGGAATTAGAAAAAGATGAGAAACCGGGGTAGAAGTTGTTCTTTGATGGGGCTGCCAATACCAAAGGCGTTGGGATAGGAGTGGTACTTATCTCTAAGACAGGGCAGCACTACTCTGTTATAGCTCAACTTCGCTTCTACTACACCAATAACATGGCTGAATACGAGGCATGTATCTTGGGTTTGAGGTTGGCTATAGACATGGGTGTCCAGGAGATCTTGGTCATGGGCGACTCGGATCTTCTGGTGCATCAGATTCAGGGAGAATGGGAGACACGAGACTTAAAGCTTATATTGTACTGGCAGTGTTTGCATGAACTTTGTCAACGGTTTCAGTCGATAGACTTCAGGCATATTCCAAGGATTCATAATGAAGTTGTTGACGCTTTGGCCACTTTGGAATCGATGTTGCATCATCCAGATAAGGCTTATGTGGACCCGTTGCAGATTCAGGTCCGAGATCAGAATGCCTATTGTAACATGGTGGAAGAAGAGTTTGATGGTGAGCCGTGGTTTCATGATACCAAAGAATACTTCAGGATGGGAGTATATCCGGCACATTCCACAAGTGATCAAAAGAGAGCCATTAGACGCTTAGCAAGTGGATTTTTCTTCAGTGGAGGAGTGTTGTACAAAAGAACTCCAGATCTTGGTTTATTGAGGTGCATGGATGCTAAACAAGCCACAACTATCATGACCGAGGTACATGAAAGAGTTTGTGGACCTCATATGAGTGGATATGTGTTGGCCAAGAAGATTCTTCGAGCAGGATATAATTGGCTTACTATGGAACTGGATTGTATTAGTTTCGTGCGCAAGTGTCATCATTGCCAGGTACATGGAGATTTGATTCACTCTACACCATCTGAATTGCATACATTATCGGCACCATGGCCCTTCGTTGCTTGGGGAATGGATGTCATTGGGACGATCGAACCAGCGGTGTCAAATGGGCATAGGTTTATTCTGGTAGCCATTGATTATTTCACTAAGTAGGTTGAGGCAAAAACTTTCAAATCGGTGACTAAGAAAGCAGTGATCGATTTGGTGCATTCGAATATCATTTGTCGATTCGGAATCCCGAAGGTAATTATCACAGATAATGGTGCCAATCTCAACAGCCATCTGATGGTGGAGACATGTCAGTAGTTTAAGATCACGTAGCGCAATTCCACCCCATATCGTCCTAAGGCGAATGGAGCGGTCGAAGCAGCTAACAAGAACATCAAGAAGATACTTCGAAAAATGGTGAAAGGGTCCAGGCAATGGCATGAGAAGTTACCTTTTACTTTGTTAGGCTATCGCTCTACTGTTCGCACTTCAGTA
Source organism: Nicotiana glauca (assembly GCA_026770625.1). Classification (NCBI taxonomy): domain Eukaryota; kingdom Viridiplantae; phylum Streptophyta; class Magnoliopsida; order Solanales; family Solanaceae; genus Nicotiana; species Nicotiana glauca. The sequence continues at coordinate 71,407 of MU704616.1, forward strand.
GGGGCGACTCCTTATTCATTAGTATACGGTACGGAGGCAGTAATACCCGCAGAGGTTGAAATACCATCCCTTCGGATTATCACCGAGGCGGAAATTGACGATGTTGAATGGGTCAAGGCCCGGTTGGAACAACTAAGCTTGATTAATGAAAAGAGATTGGCAGCAGTATGTCACGGACAATTGTACCAATAGAGAATGGCAAGAGCATATAACAAGAAAGTGCGTCCGCAGAAGTTTGAAGTAGGGCAATTGGTGTTGAGGTGTATCCTACCTTACTGGGCTGAAGCAAAAGGAAAGTTCGCCCCCAACTGGTAGGAGCCATTTGTGGTAACCCGAGTGTTGTCCAATGGTGCATTATATCTAACAGATGTGGAAGGGAAATGTGTATAAATGTCTATCAACTCTGATGCAATCAAGTGATACTATGTATGATTTCTTTGTCTAAATGTACTTAATTGTATTTGGCATGTTTTGAGATTGAAATGACGAAGGCATTTTGTTCTGTTATCCAGACACTTTATCCTTTGTTATCCCTTTTGAGCCTTATTTTATTTTCTTTCGTATCCCTCTTTCGGAATCAATCATAAACTCGTAAACACGAGTGGGGAAAGTAGGCAGAGAAGCAAGAGAAAAACAGTGAAAAAGAAAAAGAAGAGAAGAGAAAAGGAAAGAAAAGAGAAAGAAAAAAAAAGAGAAAAGAAAAGAAAAGAAAAAGAAAACTGAAAATAAGAAAGAAAGAAAGATGGAAGAAAGGAGAGATCACAACAACAAGAGTAATTTCTATGTCCTGAACTACGTTTGACTTGATCCCAAAAGGGTACGTAGGCAGCCTCTCTCTGAGGTTCAGTCACACCAAAATAAAAATCCAAAGACCCCTAAGAAAGAAACTGGGGCAGAAGTTGTGATTGTTGTAAGAAAAGCTGATTCCGAAAGTTGTAATGTTAAACCCGTGATTGAATTATTTTGAGCCTATATACCCTTTTTTCTAAACCCTATCCAAAAGCCGCATTACAGTCCAAAAAAAGACCTTCCGATCAATCTTCAACAAATGCCAATGCGAGCAGGTAAAGTGATTCATGTTGGGGGTAACACTCTGGTACCAGAAGAGAAATGACGGAAATGAGAGAGTCTTATTAGTGAAAACCCTCACGGGCACCATAAGGCGACGGGAGCTGAGAGAAATCAAAATAAGAGAGTCTTATTGGTAAAAACCCTCACAGGCACCATAAGGCGATGTGAGCTGAGAGAAGTAAAAAATGAGAGAGTCTTATTGGTAAAAACCCTCATGGACACCGTAAGGCGAATGGGAGGTTCTTTAATGGGCAACTGAAGCAAGTCTGTGGTTGAAAGGTGCTTGAAACATGGCAAGACGAGCGAGGTTTGGGTTTTGGTGAAAGTCAGGATATGAAAGTCCGGAGCAGCAAGTGCAGCAATGGAAAGCTGATTAGTTGGACAAACTAGGCTGGTCAATCCAAAATGCATGGCACGATCAATGGTACCAGCCATTCCACTCAGATAAGTCCTATCCTCTTCTCTTCGTTACTAATCATCCATTTCGGAATTTTTCTACCCTTAAACTTCAAGGTCATTGCATTTCATTCTCTTGGAGTCTATCTATAAGATGTTTCAGTGTCAGTTCTGTTCAAAAACAAAAGAAGGATGTCAAGGCTAACTACCAGCTTCCCAGTTGTATGGCACAACAGGATTGGAACATATTAAAAGAAAGTAAGGTATGAAGGACCGATGGAAGTCCCATCCGTGGGTTAATCAGATAATTGTGGGGGAGAAGCAAAGTTTCAAATAGAAGGGTTAGAAACACAAACACAGCCATACGTGATAGAACATGTGGGTCGCCAAAGTCAGGGGATTGAAAGTTAGTCAGGAAGTCGAGGCATTTCAAGGAAAGTCCGGGGAAACAAGTTGGAGCAGAGCCGGAAGCAGTAACATACCCAGCAAGAATGCCAGCAACTAACCATCATTTTATGTTAACAAATCTTTCTTTGATTGAGACAGGAGCAGAAGATTTCTCTTTGTTTTGGCTATTTTGCTACAAGCAGGCGCCCACCTAGAGACAAGGGAATACATTTCAGGTTTAGCAGTCAGGCGCCCGCCTGGAGAACAAGGGAATACTTTTCAAGTTTCAGTAATCAAGAGCTCACCTGGAGAACAAGGGAATATATATTTCAATTTTCAGCAATCAGGCGCCCACCTGGAGAACAAGGGAATACATTTCAAGTTTCAGTAATCAGGCGCCCACCTGGAGAACAAGGGAATACATTTCAAGTTTCAGTAATCAGGCGCCCACCTGGAGAACAAGGGAATATATATTTCAAGTTTCATAAATCAGGTGCCCACCTGGAGAACAAGGGAATACATTTCAAGTTCAGCAGTCAGGCGCCCACCCGGAGAACAATGGAAGTACAATCCAAGTTTTAGCTTTCAAATTTTTAGTAATATTTGGTAACATGACGCGCCCAGTCATCAAACTAGGGCATAAAATCTTCTTTGTTTGTATTTTTGTTGAAGTCAGGCACCCACCTGGAGAACAAGGGAATACATTTCAAGCATTGCAAGCAGGCGCCCACCTGGAGAATAAGGGAATATTTTTCAAGCATTGCAAGCAAGCGCCCACCTGGAGAACAAGGGAATACTTTTCAAGCTTCAGCAGTCAGGCGCCTACCTGGAGAACAAGGGAAGCACAATCCAAATCTTATCTTTTAATTTTGATATTGGATAACATGATGTGCCCAGTCACCAAACTGGGGCAGAAAATTTTCTTTGTTTGTCTATTTTGTTGCAGTCAGGAGCCTGCCTGGAGAAAAAGGGAATAATTTTCAAGCGTCAGCAACCAGGAGACCGCCTGGATAATAGAGGCACATATTTCAAATGGTAGCAGTCAAGCATCACTCGAAGGAATGGCAAAATATTCCCCGATCATAATGCAAGGCAACAACACAAGAAGTCCAATGAAAAAATACAAGTTCAAGGCCACACAAGAGCAAGTTTGAAGACATAGATAGGACCCTTTTGTAATTCATAGATCATAGCTTAGGCTAACTTATTTTATTTTGACGCGGTGTAATAAGGAGGTCAGCGAGCAGTAGCAGCAGCAGCAACAACAATGAAATCACAGCTCCTGGTAGTCCTAGATACCAAACCTTCCCGAACTACACTGACCTGATTCCTGTTTAGCCTAGGATATGTAGGCAACCTTTGAAGCAGGGTGCGGTCAACTCTTTCAAAATTGCCTCGCACGGAATATCCAAACGGGCAAAAATCGCTCGTATTTGCACACTTATCTTTGCACGAAAACTCTTCATATTTCCGAGCAAAGTGGGATAGTTGTGAGCACGTGATTTTTGCCCTATATATGAAGTATTCCCAAAAATTCAAACAAAATGATTTTTTTCTTTATTTTTACAATTTTTGTGAATTTTTGTGTAATTTTCTGATAATTTTTTGCATTTTATTTGTGCATTTTAATTCATATAAAAAATACAAAAATATACTTAGCATTTGTTTAGGATTGAATTTTATATTTTAGGATTAAGTAGTAGTTTAATTTGCTTGGAAATAAAGAAAATAATAAAAATAGCCCACTTTTGTATTTTTTTTAATTGTTAATTGTTGAGTTTGTCGCAAAATAGATTTTAAATAATTTTAGGAATTAATTAGCTTAATTTTTTAAAAAATATATTAGGTTTTTGTTTTATTTTTTTTTCATTTTTATAAAATCAGGAAAAAATACAAAAAGTTACAAAATGAAAAACAAAACAATAAATAAAAAAAAGAATAAACAAAAAGAAGCAAATAAAAAAAGAGACAAAAAAGGGGCCGCATTTGATATACACCCATATTGGGCTGTTATAATGAATTCAAGCCCAAAAATCCACCCAAACCGACCAGCCCACACCCCAGAAATCCGGTCCAGTCCCCCTTCAACCAAACGACACCGTTTTAGTATGTACTCATCCTAGCCATCAATTTTCCTTGATCTAACGGCCCACAGTGATTCTTGTATTTTAATATAATTGTCCGAATCCGTGTCAACCCTAAAATACACCTTCATATTCCTCGTACTTCCTCTCTGTAACACCACCGGCGGAGCCGCCGCCGGTGAACGCCACAACCACCAATGGCCACCAAAATAACACCCCAGCTTCCCCTGCTCAACTTCTTTCCAGAATGCCATCCGTTTCTTTCAAATCTCACCGGAGCTCGTCGAATCTTTGTTAGAAAGTTTTCCGGCCAAAACGTCACCTATCCCTAATCGTACCAAAATAACACCACGGGATCGCCTCATCATCCTCTACCCAACCCCCCCAGCCTCATCCCTCAAACATGGCCGGAAAGCTTCAAATTTCAATTTTAAGATTTTCCGGCCAATCCCTAAATGCTCCGAATCGCTCCAAATTGGTACTGCATGTCCCTCTCCTCCTCTTGATGTTTCTATCACTGATGGGGCTCAAATATCGGTTGAAGTCATTCAAGTTCTGAATTAAAATGGTGGTCCAGTTTCTTGAGTGAGTTTTAGTTCTTCCCTCTTTTTTCGTTTTACTTCCTTTTCCCCACAGTGATTAAATTCCTGATTAACTTTCATCTTGTTTGTTTTCTGTTTAATTTCGTCTAATTCAGTGTTGATTGCTTGATTACTTAGATTTTAGTTTAGTCTATCTTAGTTTGATTATTAGTAGGATTGTTATTAGACTAGGATTTGATATGTTTTAATTTTGTTCCCTGAATGCCTTCGTTAAAAATAGATTCTTAGGTTAATATTGGATTATCAAGTTCTGTTTGGTTTTCATTTGATTTGGTTAAGGGGTGGGGTTAGCTTAATTAGATAGTTAATAAATTTAGGGAGTGTTTCAGGTTTAAAATGGTTAGTTCAAATTAAAGAATCTTTCAGAAGTGAATTAGAATTTCCTAGAACATACTGGACTCTTCTAGAAGGTGATCTTAGTGCACATTTCAATAAACATGAGGGTGGTAACTTGGGTAAAAAGTTTAAAACTAGAGGACTAAACTGAAAATTAAATAAGGACCTTAAAAGAAATGCTAAAATCTGATACTCACTCTTGGTGCCTATTAAAGGCATGCACGTTGCCTTGTTCAGGGGTCCCTTTTCAGCCATAAAAAATCCCCAAAATTCCCCCTCACGGATCCAAGCTTGAAATTCCAGTTTCACCATCAATAGGAACTAGAAATTCTCTTTTAGATCTTATAATTTTCATAGAAAGAAAACCAAAAACAACAAAAATCTTCGAAAAATAAAAAAAAGTGTACTGTTACATTGATTTTTAGGCAAAATTGTCCAGTTCTAGTTTCTTCTGTTTGCTGAGGCTCCTTGAAGTGTATTGGCTGGTTCTCGAATGGTTTCTGGTTTTATTCAACCTGATTTTGAGTTGATATAGTAGATCAGATTGGTTTTGAGCATTTCTGGGTCACCTAGTTGGGATTTTGAGTTTCTGTGGGTGTTCAAGTTGATTTTTCGAAATTGTTCCTGAATCTGCTAGCTATGAAATCATCTGTGGGCTGTTGATTTATTTTCTGAGCTGTGCTAAGCATCAGTGAACTGATGCTGTTGTGTTTATTGTTGCTGACCTATCCTATTTCTCCTTGTATTTCGAAATCAGGTACACATTCTGAGCTTGACACAATGTATCCTCATCCTGCTGGAAATGTGAATTGAAACTGAAGCAACTTTTCGCTGTGGATTCGTAGTTTAAATGAATTTGTTATTTGGTTTTGGGAATTGATGATTAGTTGTCGAATGTGTAATTCAGTTAGATCATTTGCTTAGACTGGTTTGATACATATGTCTGATAGTTGATTCCTGTAGTTAAGTTCATTGGACTGTTAAACTTGGACCGTTTGACTCAGAATGATTCCTGCTATTTGAAATCGTATATGAATTTTATAAACTGTTAGGTTAGCTCAGTTGACTAGTGATTTTAATTTGGTTCAACATGCTGTTAGTATGGCGTAGGATAATGTAATGTAGTTTCATTTTTGTTATTAATATTTAAAAGTAACCCATGTTTCAGTGTTAACTTCAACTCGTTTAATCAAGGAACACCTGAATATTGGTAGCATAGCATTAATCCAAATGAAGCTCACCACAGTTGTTTTGTTTTAACTGAACTGGCAATTAGATTGCTACTACTATTGAATCCCAGGCAAAGTAAATAATTGCATAAATTGGTAGTCACATTGAGAAGGCTGGGACGTTTGGATTTACATTCAGGCTATCCTCGCCTGGGCTCAATCCTGAAGCTACGTTCCTCAGTCATACCTGGACGTACTTAATCATATTTGGGCCAACTTTTCTAAAATTAGGCCCAAAGTGTTGGGCCTTTAACATTTTGGACAGAATCCCTTGTTTATGAGTTATCAATTGGCAAAGCTTAGTAGCCGTTTAAATTGATGCACCTCCAGTTGGGCCAGTGCATGTGTTTGACTGGATTTGCTGTGGGCTGAAATTTAATCTGCATGCCCTGGGGTTGTTTTTGGGCCCAAAGGCATAACTAGGCCAATGGCAAGTTAATTAGGACTTTTACCCTTTATTTTAGAGACAAAATTAAGTAGAGAATTGTATTTGCTTTTAGGTTGGCTTTAAAATAAATGAGACGAGCCTCGCCAAAACAGAATATATAAATTGCGGGGCCCTCAATAAGTATATATATATTAAAATACTTAGAAATTTGGGAGGGCCGTTTATCGAATTTCACGGCCTTCCCCAAAATACTAATGCGTTAGACTCTTTAGGCACGATTTTAATAAAATTACATTTCTAAACTCGAGTGCACATTTATGTGACCCAAATCCAAATCTCAACGGAGTCGAAAT
>MU704616.1:99980-110272 GCA_026770625.1 Nicotiana glauca
CTTATTCTTTATTTTAATGATGTAATAAGGCCAATGGCCAATAGTGACATTTTATCTTCTGTTATTTAGAGTCGTTTTAGATTCGTCTTATTTTTTATCAATAAAATGAGGCATTTAGCATTATAAGTTCTCCAAAACTATTTGTCGCTAGGCCTACCTCGGGCACAACGAGGCACCAAAACTAGGACGCGATTTACATTCTCACACAATGTGTTTAAATACTGCAATACTTTTCCTCAGAACCTGCACTAACTTGTTACCTTATGTTTTTCTTTTATTTTTCTTTTATTTTTTATTCCCCTCCCCAAATGTTAGTTCGTGCATTCTGGCACCATCAGCATATTCCACAAGATCCAAGGGCCCTCCACCTCCTCCTCCTCCAAGTCCTGTCCGGAACAAGAATAAAGGAAAGATGGAAAACACAAGTGCTAGAGAGGAGATTGAAAGGGAGGAAACTTCTCAGGGTATCCCAATTGCTAAGGAAACTGCTGCTCATCTTGAACAAAAATTGCTGAAATTCCTGGAAGAGTTGGACCAAGTTCGGAACTTGGCAAGCCTATCATTCTCTCTTGTTGCTCCTTATAAGAACACCCAAAACTCCGCACCTCCACAAAACACCCCGCAACTACAAATATAGCCTACCCACGCTCAAACCTGCTACACATGCAACAACGTTCCACCGCTCATTCCCGAGCCACCAAACACCACAAACGACTACCTCCATAACAATCCTATCTTTGTGGAAACTGTACCTCACTACACCCAACCGATCTCAAATGTACCTGAGTCAGATGACAAAGACTCCCTCATCAAGAACTTAGCAGCTGAGCTCAAGAAGTTAACTAGCCGGGTCCAGGGTGTCGAAGGTAGCAAAGGCATTGAGGTACTGAACTATGAAGACTTGTTCATTCAACCAGATGTTGAACTTCCAGAGGGGTACAAACCTCCCAAGTTCGAAATGTTTGATGGAATCAGAAATCCCAGAGTCCACCTAAGGACCTATTGCGACAAGTTAGTTGGGGTTGGGAGAGATGAGAAAATCCGCATGAAGCTCTTCATGAGGAGTTTGAAGGGAGATGCACTATCCTGGTATATCAGTCAGGACCCCAGGAAGTGGGCGAGTTGGGTGAGCATGGCATCAGACTTCATGGATAGATTCCGGTTCAACACTAAAAGCGCGCCGGATATGTTCTACATACAGAATTTGAAGAAAAAGCCCACCGAAACATTCCGCGAGTATGCCACTCGTTGGAGGTCAGAAGCTGTAAATGTCAGGCCAACCCTAGAAGAAGAGCAAATGAATAGGTTTTTTCGTCCGGGCTCAGGACCCCCAGTATTACGAGAGGTTGATATTGATCGAGGGTCAGAGATTCTCGGATATCATCAAACTTGGAGAAAGAATCGAAGAGGGCATCAAAAATGGTATGGTCACAAATCTTGAAGCATTGCAAGCCACCAATAAGGCTTTGCAAACTGGTGGCACATCCAAGAAGAAAGATGTGAGTGCCGTGATGGTCGCACAGGGAGCCAATTCACCACCAAAATACCATACTTACCCGTCACCTCCACTTACATATCAGCCTATCCCGAATTACCAAGCATCCGCACCCTCCTATCACCTCCCGTTCACCAATCCTCTCCACCCCTCACATATCAACCCACTTCACCTAGATATTCTCAACCATCACCTGTTTACCAAGTTTACAACGCTCAACCCCCTCCTTACCTGTCACCACCCACCCACCAAAATTTCCCGAGACCCAGACCAAATTTTGACCGCAAACCTCCCAGACAATACACAGCCATCGCTGAACCAATTGACCAGCTATATGAAAGGCTTAAAGCCGCTGGTTATGTCACTCCTATCCCAGCCAAAGCTCTAGAAAATCCCTCCTAGTGGATCAACCCCAACAAGACCTGTACGTATCACTCCGGCATGAAGGGGCATACCCTTGACGAGTGCCGTTCATTGAAAGACAAGATTCAAACCTTGATCGACAATAAGGTCATCGTAGCAAAGGATCCCGCTCCTAATGTTCGAAACAACCTCCTGCCTGACCATAAAGGTGGAGACATTCATATGATTAAGATCGAGGATGATTGGGACCCCAAAGGGTTGATAGGTTTGATTGCTGAAGGGGATGAACCAAAGAAGCCAGTGGTTACCCTTAACCCAATTGTTGTACAGAATCATCCATCCAAGGACGACGAAGTAAATATGTCTATACCTCTTGAATTTGAAGTACCTCCATTTGCAAAGACTCCCAGGCCAATCGAGGTTGAATTTGGAGTTCCAAAGGCACCTACACCCTTTGAAGTTGCTGTGCTACCACCAAATGTGCCTATTCCGGTGGCAATGACTGACAAAACACCATTCCACTCGAATGATGTACCATGGGATTACAATGCCGAAGCTAGGAGGAAAGGAAATACCAGGATAGGAGAAACAATTGCCGTGCAAGGAATGACTAGAACAGGGAGGGTCTACACCCCATAGCACCTAGCCGAGTCCGGTAAGCAAGCCCCGGGAAGTCCTATTGAAACAGGGCCCAACGATCTTTGGAGGAAAATACAGGCTAAGGAGTACTCGGTCGCTGAACAGTTGAATAAAACACCAGCACAGATATCTATCCTGGCTCTTCTGCAGAGTTCAGACGCTCACAAGAATGCCTAAATGAAGATACTGAGCGAAGCCTATGTGCCCAGCAATATAACCGGGGGTGAAATGGCGAATATGGTGGGCAAGTACTGGAGAGCCATAAAATAACTTTCCATGAAGATGAGTTGCCACCAGAAGGTCTGAGCCACAACAAGGCACTGCACATCACCGTGCAATGCGAAGATTATTTCATCACTAGAGTCCTGATCGATGGGGGATCGAGCCTCAACATTTGTCCGCTTGTAACTTTCAGAACTCTGGGGAAAGGCCTACACGAGATCAAAGACGGGGATATTAATGTCAAAGCCTTCGATGGGTCCCAGAGATCCACTATTGGAGAAATCAGCCTATGCTTGAAAATGGGGCCAACCTGGTTCGACGTCGACTTCCAAGTAATAGACGTCCCGGCATCCTACAACTTGCTGTTAGGACACCCCTGGATCCACGTTGCTGGAGCCGTAGCCTCGACCCTGCATCAAGTGGTAAAGTTCGAATGGAACCACCAAGAAGTGATCATTCATCGTGATGGTAGTAACCCCATATATAGTCTCCAGGCCATCCCAATGATCGGGGGCAGAAGGAGAATAGGCGGAGAAACATACCACCACATCGAAAGGGTCAATGCTGTAGATAAGGATAAGTAGTGGGATAGCAAGATCGAGAGTATCCTGAATTGGCATGGGTATGAGCCTGGAAAGGGACTTGGCAAGAATCTTAAGGGGATCACTAAGCCCATCAAAAAGCTGTGAACAGAGGAGACCGCCTCAGCAACTGGTCAATTAGGACCGTCAGGGCCCGGAAAGCTTCGGGGTAGCAAGGCTAAACAAAAGCACCGTGCATCGCATTTTTAGCTTACTTTACTAGTTGATTTTCTTTTCGCATTATCTTTTATTTTGAAAAAAGCTCCGATGTTTCAAACTATTATGGTTTTAATCAAAGCATTTCAGTTTATCATATATATCTTGCTTATTATTTTCTCTATCATTTACTCTATTTTATACAACAGTACTATTACTTATCTTGACAATGAACCAACGACTGTGACTTGCAATGAAACAACGCAACAAAAGGATGTAAACTTAGAAGAAGATGAGATACCCGAAGAGGTCATTAGAGAAGTTGAGAATTTTGAGAATAGACCTAACTCCAACCTGGAAGAAACCAAGGTCATTAATTTGGGAGATATAGATAATGTCAAGGAAACCTGCATCAGTATTCACTTGTCGCCATCAGAGAAGGAGAAATATACAGAATTTTTGAAAGAATATGAGGTCATATTTGCCTGGTCATATGATGATATGACTGGCCTCAGCACGTCCATTGTAGCTTACAAACTGCCAACAGACCCAATTTGTTCGCCAGTAAAACAGAAGCTCAGGAAATTCAAACCCGACATGAGTTTGAAAATCAAAGAAGAGGTTACTAAGCGAGTCAAAGCCAAAGTTCTCAGGGTAGTGGAATATCCAACATGGTTAGCCAACATTGTGCCATTACCAAAGAAGGACGGGAAAGTTAGAATCTGTGTCGACTACTGGGATCTCAACCGGGCCAGTCCCAAATATGACTTCCCCTTGCCAAACATACACATTCTTATCGACAACTGCGCCAAGAACAAGTTGCGGTCCTTTGTTGATTGTTTCACCGGGTATCATCAGATATGGATGGATGAGGAGGATGCAGAGAAAATGGCTTTCATCACGCCGTGGGGAATGTATTGCTACAAAAATGATGTCATTCGGATTAAAGAACGCTGGCGCCACCTACATGAGAGCCATGACTGCTATCTTTCACAACATGATGCACAAGGAGATCGAGGTGTATGCGGATGATGTCATCATCAAATCCAAGAAAGTCGCTGATCATATAGAAGATCTGAGGAAATTCTTCAATAGACTGAGAAGGTACAATCTAAAACTAAATCCCGCCAAGTGTGCATTCGGGGTTCCTGCCGAAAAACTACTGGGTTTCATCGTGACTCGTCGAGGAATAGAATTGGACCCATTGAAGATCAAAGCCATCCAAGAATTGCCACCGCCAAAGAATAAGAAGGATGTGATGAGTTTCTTGGGAAGACTCAACTATATCTCAGTCCACAGTCATTTGTGAACCCATCTTCAAAATGTTAAAGAAAGACGCTGCTACTAGATGGACCGGCGATTGTCCAAAAGCCTTCGATAGAATCAAGGAATACCTGCCAACGCCACCAGTCTTGGTTCTGCCCGAGCCAGGAAGGCCCGTATTGCTTTATCTCGCAGTTTTGGATGGAGCGTTCGGTTGTGTTCTGGGACAACATGATGAAACGGGAAGAAAGAAGCAGGCCATATACTATCTTAGTAAGAAATTTACCGTGTACGAGGCCCGGTATTCCTTATTAGAATGCACTTGTTGTGCTCTGACTTGGGTAGCTCAGAAATTGAGGCATTATTTATGTGCCTACACTACATATCTCATATCCAGGATGTACCCGTTGAATTATATCTTCCAGAAGCCCATGCCCACCGGCAAGCTCGCCAAGTGGCAAATCTTGTTAAGTGAATTCGACATTGTTTACGTGACTCAGAAAGTAGTTAAGGGCCAGGCCATAGCAGATCACCTTGCCGAGAATCCTGTTGGCAGAGAATACGAACCCCTGAAAACGTATTTTCCCGATGAAGAAGTATCCTTTATAGGAGAAGATATTGCAGAATCCTACGATGGTTGGAGGTTGTTTTTTTATGGAGCCGCAAATTTCAAAGGAGTTGGCATAGGAGCAGTCCTGGTATTAGAAATCAGCCAGCATTACCCGGTATCTGCCAAGCTCAGGTTCCCTTGCACACATAATATGGCCGAATATGAAGCTTGCATCCTGGGACTCAAGATGGCCATTAACATGAACATTTAAGAGTTACTAGTGATCGGGGACTCAGACCTGCTCATACATCAAGTTCGAGAAGAATGGGCCACTAAAAACTCTAAGATAATTCCCTATTTGCATCACATACAGGAGTTAAGGAAAAGGTTCACAAAAACGGAATTTAAGCATGTCCCCAGGGTCCAGAACGAGTTCGCTGACACACTGGCTACTTTGTCATACATGATCCAACATCCAGACACAAATTTCATTGATCCCATCCCAGTAAGGATTTATGATCAGCCAGCTTATTGTGCTCACGTTGAGGAAGAAGCGGACGAAAAACCTTGGTTCCACGACATTGAAGAGTACTTGACAACAGGAAAGTATCCAGAACTTGCCAACGCTACTCAAAAGCGCACACTTCGGAGGTTATCCAACAACTTCTTTCACAGCGGAGGAATCCTATATAGGAGGACTCCCGATTTGGGTATGCTAAGGTGTGTCGAAACAAAAGAAGCATCTAGACTATTGGACGAAGTGCACGCGGGGACGTGCGGACCACACATGAATGATTTTGTCTTAGGAAAGAAGATACTATGAGCAGGGTATTTTTGGATGACTATGGAAATAGACTGTATCCAATATGTTCGCAAATGCCATCGCTGTCAGATACATGTAGACATGATAAAGGTGCCCCCAAATGAGCTTACTGCAACAAGCTCACCATGGCCATTTGCCACCTGAGGGATGGATGTCATCGGACTTATCGAGCCCGCCGCATCAAACGGGTGCAGATTTATCCTGGTGGCAATTGATTACTTTACTAAATGGGTTGAAGCAGTGTCGTACAAGGCAGTGACTAAGAAAGTTGTGACAGATTTCGTCTGTGATCGTATTGTTTGCCGATTCGGGATTCCAGAATCAATCATCACTGATAATGGTTCCAATCTTAATAGCGACCTAATGAAAGCAATGTGTGAGGCACTCAAAATCAAACACAAGAACTCCACAGCCTACAGGCCTCAGATGAATGGAGCTGTGGAGGCAACCAACAAGAATATCAAGAAGATATTAAGGAAGATGGTCGAAAGCCACAAACAATGGCATGAGAAGTTATCATTCGCTTTGCTGGGATACCGCACCACAGTTCGCACATCGACCAGAGCAACTCCCTACATGCTGGTTTATGGTACAGAAGCGGCCATCCCCGCCGAGATGGAAATTTCCTCCTTAAGGATCATACAAGAAGCAGAGTAGGATGAGGCAAAATGGATAAAAGGTCGCTACGAGTAGTTAGCCCTTATAGATGGGAAAAGAATGAATGCAGTTTGCCATGGTTAGTTGTATCAGAACAGAATGTCTAGAGCCTTCAACAAAAGAGTTAAGCCAAGAAAGTTTACACCGGGGCAGCTGGTGTTGAAGAAAATATTCCCACATCAAGATGAAGCCAAGGGGAAATTCTCTCCCAACTGGCAAGGTCCGTACATGGTTCACCGGGTTCTAACTAGAGGAGCCCTTATTCTTGCAGAAATGGACGGAGAGGTTTGGCCAAAGCTAATTAATTCAGATGCGGTGAAATGATACTATGTGTAACCACTTACGATTCCTTTTATGATTGTCACACCTCCTTTTTTCCGAAAGAGCTTTTATCGGCTTTTTACTACACCCCGGGAAGTGATATAGTAAGAAAGGAGTTTTTTCACTTAAAGGACAATCGAAATGGGATTCGTTATTTATTAAAAGATTCAGAGTCGCCACTTGGGAAATTTATGGTGTCCCAAGTCACCGGTTTGAATCCCGAATCGAGAAAAAGGTTTGACTCTGTATTACAGTCGCGAACCAGAAATCCGGATATGAAATTCTGTTAACCCGAGAGAAGGTGTTAGGCACTCCCGAGTTCCGTGGTTCTAGCACGATTGCTCAACTATTATGTTTGGCTAAAATATTTGATTTTAATACATGTTATCCTATTTGTGCAATTTAGAATTAATTACCGCTTTTTGTCAAATTATTTATTTAAGGAAGTGAACGTCGTTTAATAACATATTTTCGGATCACGTTACATGAAATACACCCGGATCCTCGACACATTCTTGTTCAACATTTTCGGATTTGGATTTGGGTTGCATGAAATACACACCCATATTAGGAAAGTAAGATTGTTTAAAATCGCGCCTAAAGAGGCTAACGTATTATTATCTTTTGGAAAGGCCGTGAAATTCGCTAAACGGCCTATCCCGAGTACTAAATATTTTAGTGAGTAATTAATGAGGGCTCCGCAATTGTGTATTTGATTTAGCAAGGCTCGTCCCATTTTATTTTATTAAGGCCAAGCTAAAGCATCTAAGTTTTCTACTTTTGTTTTGTCTCTAAAGGTCAATTAATCCATAAATATAAATTCGAACTCCCAATTCAAGTCCGAACTCAAACAAAAGGGAATACCTTTTAGCTTGAGCCCGTTGCCTAATTAAGAATCCAATTTTATATTTATGGCTTAATTTTCATATTCCTAATTACTTATTTCAACATAAAATAATTTATAATGCTTATGGGCCTCAAAAGATTTGGCCCACACGAAAGAAGAATACATTTGGACTCTTGATGAGTCCATATCTAATACAAACCTTATTCAAGTTTTAATATGCTGATTTTAATTCACAACAAATTCAATTTGTTAGTATTCAAATAGCTAATTCTATACCCATTATTGTGCAACTTATTAAATGCCTGCTAAAGCTAGTGATTCTATGTGTTTATATCCCAAATCATATCTCTTGGAAATCAATTCAAGTGCTTTTGGAAGACATAGCCTATTTCTGATTCATTTTTTTTAAAAGTAAAACCCGACGTTAGTACTACTACTAATACATAGATTGCCAAACTTTCTTAAACGTGCAAAATTCATTACTAGCCAATCAATCTAAAATCAAACTGTAAACATTTAACTAAATACCTTGAATTCACATTACCTTTTAGCCTATTTCCTCTAACTTTTATTCATTTATTTTACTAATGTATTACTAATGATGAATCAGTAACAGAAACTTATAAACTAACCTATTAAGAACATTTATTAATTATACTCTTTCCACAATATCACATAAGAGTTGGATAATGCCTTTGGTTCAATCACAAATTAATCAATTATCTACTAATTCGAACCATCCTTATTAATATTCAACTGGTGATCTAGAAGTTTAATATTCTAGGACTATCGCTACAACATCAAATCATTTTTACAACTGCTGAAACGAATAAATCGAGTAGAGTATTATTTATACAGTCCAAATCTACATCTAATTCAGAATTTAACTACAAACTAGATTTATGATCAAATACTATTACATAGTGATTCAATTCAATCTAACAATTCAGGCATATCGCAATACGAACAGAATTGTTAAAATGTAGCTTCAATTCATCTCAAGCTGAAGGTTACACCAAAGAGCATTCAAATATGTACCTGGATTTTGAAATTACAATGAAGATGAGGTATCAGCTACAGCAACAGTAACAGAAACAGGAAATTAAATCCAAACACAGCTTCTCAACACCAGATTTAAGCCAACAACAATGATATAAACCAGCTATGACGACCCGGCCCGTCGTCACGTGAGTTACCGCCCCGTTTTCCCCTTATTGTGTTGCTTCATTTTTCTATATCATTATTAGAGTCGATCGGGTGTAATTGAGTTGGCTCTGGTTGGAAAAAAGGCACATAGCCTCTTAGAAGGGAGTTTGTTTCAGAAAAGTCAACCGGCAGTTGACTATGTGGTTAGAGGGCTCGGATGTGATTTCTGGTGGTTCGGTTAGCTTCGGGGGATGATTTGTGACTTAGGAGAGCGATCAGATGTAGAAATAGGCTTGAATTGGTGAAGTTGGAATTTTGGCGAAATCTGGTTGATAGGTGAGATTTTGATCCGATAGTCGGAATGGAATTCCGAGAGTTGCAGTAGCTTCGTTAGGTGATTTTGGATATGTCTGCAAATTTTCAGGTCATTCGGAAGTCGATTGATTGGTTTTTTGGTCGAATGTGAGATTCGGAAGCTTTAATTGAATTTAGGCTTGAATCCGTCGTGATTTGGTATTTTTGTGTTAAGAGTCATGTTTTTATGATTGGAACAAGTTCGTATGATATGCTTTGGAGTGGGTTGGTGTTTTTGGTTGGGGTCCCGGGGACCTCGGGATGATTTCGGATGATGAATCGGGAGTTTGGATGCTTGGAAATGCAGCAGATGTTAAGGCTTATGTTGTTTCCACATCTGCGGTTGAAGAGCCGCTTAAGCGGTCCCACAGATGCGGTTGAGTGATCGCAAAACAGGCCCTTTGAGGCCTGGGCATTTTTCGCAAAAGCGGACTATTTTATGCAAAAGCGGACTCCGCAAACGCGGTTTGCGACCGTAGAAGCGGTCCTGGGTTAGTGTTGAGACCGCAGAAGCGGTCCTTTGATCGCAAAGGCGGCTACCGCAGAAGCGGTCCGCTGGAATTTTTGTGAAATCGCAGAAGCGGTCAGGAATCCGCAGAAACGGTCCCGCAGAAGCGGTAGTAGGACCGTAGAAGCGAAAATGTCAGAGGGTTTAATGAAGTCAGTGTATTCGAATTCCAGAAGTGTAAAATCATTTTGGGGTACGAACTAAGGCAATTTTTGGGCGATTTTGAAGAGGCTTCGAAGGAGAATCATCAGGTATGGATATTTGGACTTGGATTATGATATTATATTGTAAAAACATAAATTAATCACTGAAAATTTAAGGAATCAAAGGGTAAAAATGGAGGGTTTTGCTTGAAGCCTAAGAAAGA
>MU704617.1:3959-19749 GCA_026770625.1 Nicotiana glauca
TATTTGATTATCAAGACTAGGCCGGGAATTCCTCATGCATGACACATCATTGAAATCAGCATAAAATGGACTGTACAAGAAAAATAAGACTATTAGGAATGGAGGGAGAAAGAAATTGCATTTTATTAGAATTCAAAAGATAACAAGGCTTGATACAATAGAAGTCTGTATTACAGCCTTGAAATAAAACAGATTTGAGGAATGAAACAGCAAAGCTAACTACCACAACTCCCTTCTAGACGGAAGATTAGTAGCTTCCCAGTTATTCAACTTAGCTTGGGATCCAACAAATTAGACATCCATTTTACTTGTGCCTTCAGCCATTTCTACAATATCTACTTCTTCAAATAACTTTTCAAATCTTTCAAGCAGCTCCTTGTCTGGCTTTATNATGCAACTCCCAACCCTTTCCCAGGGAGAAATCCATTCTTCAACATATTTGTAGCAACCATGACTGATGCAGAAGCTATTTTGGACACCGGAACATGCTCCCCTTCAGGAATTTTAGCAACAGATATAGTATCCATCACTTGATATACCCAGGGACCCTTATCGTCTTCAACCTCTTCAAAAGGAGTAATTGCGTTGCAGTAATTATCTTCACCATGAACCACTATTTCTTGGCGATCCCATTCAAATTTTGCCATTTGATGGAGTGAAGAAGGTACAGCTTTTGCTGCATGAATCCATGGTCGACCAAGTAAGAGATTGTAGGATACGGCAACATCCAATACTTGAAATTCCATTGTAAATTCTACTGGTCCAATAGTAAGCTCCAATACGATGTCTCCAACAGTGTTCTTTCCACCTCCGTCAAATTCGCGCACACAAACACTGTTCTTATGGATTCTTTCATGATCAATCTTGAGCTTTCCCAAAGTAGACAAAGGACATATATTGGCACTTGACCCGTTATCTATCAACACATTAGAAATTTTGACAACCAGCATGCTCTTTAATGGACAATACATTCATACAACGCAAACCTACTTCCATGATAGTTGGTAGCATGATTATTCCAAAATATTCTGATCCTAATACAATTTACATCCCAAAAGACATTCAATTTGACATGTTGTCTGAACACGGCGTGAATCTAACATACATTCAAGCCTAGAGAGCAAAGGAAAAGGCTTTACAGTTTTTGAGAGATCATCCTGCTGACTCTTACAGCAAATTGCCTAGTTATTTGTATATTCTAGAGAAAACTTATCTGGGGTCTGTAGTTAAATTGAAGAAGACAGACGAGGACAACTTCTTGTATGTATTTGTTACAATTTGTACGTCAATCAATGGTTGGAAATATTGTAGGCTAGTTGTAGTAGCTGATGGGATATTTTTAAAGTCAACATACAGGGGAATAATGCTAACAACCAGTACAATGGATGCAGCAGGTACTAAAGTTTTATTGTAGAAATATTGTAGCTTGAATGTTTTTTTTAGTGCTTGCAGATGAATTGTAGATATATTGTAGAATAACTGTAGTTTGCATATATATGTCTTCTTCTACATTTTTACTGCAGCCAATTTATTGCTTCTTGCCACATAATGTAGGTACCATATTACAATTGGCATATGCTGTTGTTGGTTCAGAGAATGATGTATCATGGAAGTGGTTTTTTGAGTAATTCAAACTCGCGTATGGTGAAAGACCAAATACGTGTGTTGTTTCGGATCGGAATGAAAGTATCTTGAAGGCAACATCTATTGTTTATCCCGGCACGCTGCATTATTCTTGCAAGTGACATATGTGGACAAATATACAGGCAAAGTTCAAGAAGGGACATCTTAAGTTAAGTGAATTATACTTTGCCACGACACGATCATATACACTTGATGAATTTAATGAAAGGATGTCAAAGATTGAGGAGATTGACCCTCATGTTAAAGCATACTTATACGATATTGGCTATCATAGATGGTCTCGAGTACATGCTACGGTGAATAGAACTTGGATTATGACATCAAACATTGCAGAGTCGTTGAATGTTGTAACAAAATATGCAAGAGAGTTGCCGATAGTAGTACTATTAGAGTATATGATGACCCTTCTTGAACGTTGGACGAAAGAAAAGTTATTGAAAATAATGTGTACATTCAACACCTTGGATGCAAATTCAACAAAGAGTTGGATGACAACAGAACATTGTCGTACAAGATTAGAGTAAGATCTGATTATTTATTGAATCAAATTCATAAACATGACAAATGTAGATATTTTATAGATAGTTTGATTTTAACCGTCTATGAATTGTGTTTTCTTTGTAATGCACT
Source organism: Nicotiana glauca (assembly GCA_026770625.1). Classification (NCBI taxonomy): domain Eukaryota; kingdom Viridiplantae; phylum Streptophyta; class Magnoliopsida; order Solanales; family Solanaceae; genus Nicotiana; species Nicotiana glauca. The sequence continues at coordinate 6,234 of MU704617.1, forward strand.
CGTAGGTGAGGTATTCAACAGACTAAAACTATACAGTATTAAATGGTGTGAGACGCTATATTGTTTGTCTTGAAAATAAGAAATGTAGTTGTGGGCAATTCTAACTTAATGAACTACCTTGTCCATATGTTTTGGCTGCTTTAAGACACAGGGATGAGTCTTTCGAAGAATATTGTTCTCCTTATTACACAAGGGCGAACCTCTTGCGTACTTATGAAATACTAGTTAATCCCCTGCTTGATGAAAGCAAATGAAATGTGCCACAACATATAACTGAAGAAGTAGTAAATTCACCGAAAGGAGGGAAAAGACACCCAGGAAGACCTCAAAAAGAAAGATACAAAGCATATGATGAAATAAATTTAAAGAAGTGCAAGATTTCATGCAGCAACTATAGAGGAGAAGGGCATAACAAAAGATTTTGGAAGAATGCACCCAAAAAGAAATAAAATTTTATGTAGTTAACATAATATTTCATAAAATTTGTTGGTTAGCTCTGGATAACAGATTTTGATGTGTAATTGTTGGTATTTTTTAAGATCATAATGTAGTTAGTTAGGATTTTTTTGTGTTGAGACAATACTTTCATAGATTGATCTGTTTATAATCTAGAACTTTTTTACTATCTATGAAATCCTTTACATAGTTGTCAATGTGTTTTGTAGTTTATCTACAATAAAACTACAAAAATAATATATTATCTGGAATTTACATAGATGAAGTATTGTTTACATTCAAAAAATGAATATAAAAGAAACGAAACACACTATTAAATATAATCTACAAATTATATGCAAATATAACTACAAAAAATCTACAATATTTATACCGACATAATAGATAAATTAAAATTCAGGTAGAAACAACCTATATGGTGAAAATAATGTAGATGAGGTACTTTATACATTCAACAAATTAAATTTAAAAGCAACAAAATATTTAGTTACTGATATTTACACATTATCTACAAAAAACTAATAAAATAACTACATATTTTTTCGTTGACAGAATAAATGTATAAAAATTCAGTTGAAAAGGATTTATATGCTAAAAATAATGAAGATCAAGTACTGTAAAGATTCAACAAGTGAATATAAATCCAACAGAATATTTCCATTTGAACTAAAATAGTAAATAAGAAAAAAGAAACAAAGGCTACTATAATTGTAGCGCAAGTCTACTACAATTAAAACAGAATAAATTGTTCAAAAACTTGTCTACCATCTTTCTTATAAACTAGCAATTGTACTACATATTCCATACAAAAACATTTCAACTACTTCTTCTTCCTCTGGACTCGTGTTTTCTCATTTAAAGCTGGTGTACCTTTCCGCCTTGCCAATTTGCTTGTCACCTCACTATCACTAATTGCTCCATGCTGCTGCTTTTTTCTAGCATAGTACCAAAGTAGTGCTCCATAGTGTCTACGGTGTTGGTCAATATCAGAAAGGTCTTCTGGCAGAATTGATAATTCTCCAATACTAATATACTCCGCAAAGGCAGCAACACATACACCACAATAGCTGCAAAAGATAAAAAAAAAAAGTCAATATTTACCAAACCATCAGGAAAAAAAAGACGGTTAAATGTATAGAAAGAAAGAAGATTTTTATTACAGTGATCCTTCTCTTTGTTGTGGTATCTCTCCGACGATACATTGAATGGTAAGAGGGTCGGTAACATGTTTCTCAATGTAAGATTTTGTATTCTTGAAGTTGATGTCTTTACGCTTCCCATAAAATCCGGTGCATGACAAATACAAAGGGATAATAATAGAAAACTTGTCGACACAAGATTCAACAATAGGGTGATTGTGTGAAGAGACCTTGGAATCATATGCATAGAGACACCTTTCTGCAATGTCAAAAATAACCAACACCCGGTGGAATTCTTATACAGTGTTGATGGACATGATGAAATAATAAACTTCTTCCCATGCAACATTTGCGAGTAGTCTATACCCCAATATATATTCTGCTACAACGTTATGGGATTTGACAACACAAAACTTCTTTTCTTGAGGGAGAATTTTGGAACTTTTCATAAATTCTATCAATTCGAGTCTTGAACGCACAATCTGTTATAGTAAAATTAGTGTTGTTATGGGGGCCATACTTGCCTCTTTTTCTCAAGTAATACATTATAACATTAATGTGCTGCAACAAAATAGATTACATTTATTCTACAAGTTATCTTCAAATATTCTATACAATGTAATCTAACATTAATACAGTAATTAAAAAATAGTGATATATTTATATTTTATCTACAAAATAACTTAAAAAATATACAATATAACAACAATGTTAGACAGATCAACAATTCTATAATTAATCTTCAAAATTAAGTCAAATAATCTTACATTAATTCATTGATTAAAAAAAGATACATTTGCAGTTTATATACAACATTTCTACAAAAATATACAAAGCAAAAAAAACACAGATTATGTAGATTTTTAACAACCAAAACATGCGAAATAATATGTCACAGATGCCAAGGTAATGGATTAAATCCTCCCAGGATAAAAAGGAATAAATCTTCCTACGACAGTGAAAATACTAGCAGAAGGATACCAACGAACTCAAAGAACGGAGCGAATCACACTTATAATTTTCAAGGAACAAGAAAACACAAAACTTTTTGGATGGATTAATGATCTTGTAGAGAAAGGGAAAGTGATTATGTAGTTTCTGAATTTCTGAGTTTTATAGAATGGAAGCCATGCCTGAATTTATAGGCAATTGTTGGCTTTGTGAAAAGGTATGGTGTTTGTTCACTATGAACAGACATCTGATAGGAAGACAACGTATTGTCTTTTAATGTTATTTTAATGTTATTTATTAAACTGGGTCAACTAGTTTAACCAATAAACCAGGTAAGTTTTTGAAGCCTAACCTAGTCCATTTAATTTCGCACCATTATCCAATTCACACTACTCATTGTCACACCTACTTTTTCCTACCCCCGGAAGGGATATAAGGGAATTATTTCCAACTTGAAGTGACAATCGAAACGAGATTGTTTACTAAGAGATTCAGAATCACCACTTGGAATAATTTATGGTGTACCGAATCACCGGTTCAAATCCCGAGTCAAGGAAAAGGTTGACTCCATATTACAGTCTGCGAACCCGAAATCCGGGTAAGGAATTCTGTCAACTTGGGAGAAGGTGTTAGACATTCTCGAGTTTCGTTGTTCTAGCACGATCGCTCAACTGTTATAATTGGTCTATCATTCGATTTTAAAATACTTTTGAACCACTGTGATTTTTACTTTAAAACCGCTTTTATTCATTTTTAAAGAAAGATTTAACGTCGTATAAAACATGTCTTTGGATCGCTCCACATGAAGTGCACCGACAATCCAAAATATATTTTATCCAACATTATTAAGATTTAGATTTGGGTCACATGAAATACACACCCGAGTTTAGGAAGGTTATATTATTAAAATAACGTGCCTAAAGCAACTACGCATTTTTAACTTTGTGAGGGCCATGGGAATTTGCTAAATGACGCGCCTCGAATTCTAAGAATTTTTAAAAAAAATAATTAAATGAGGGCCACACATTTGAGATTTTATTTGGTGTGGCGCAACTCAATTCAATTTTAAAAGGGTATTCAAACTAAGGTTCGGAGGGCCATAGACTATTTGTATTATCTAATATGGCTCACCTCCAATCTGAAAAAAATATTAATTGCTTAAAGAAGACTACAGGATTCCAATTACTCAAATATCATCTAATGGACTTGTTGAAAACCAAAAGAAGATACTACTTTATTGTTAGAGAAAAACTCAAACCCAACCAACGAGCCCAGTCCGTATGAGATGCATGCAAATAGAATCTTCCGATCCGGCCCTGCATCCTCAATATTCCATCATCCCCGATGGTCACATCTCTGGCGTCTCCCCGCTAAGCCTTGTCCTTAAGGACAAGCAAATGAGGGTCATCATACTGTCGCTCCCTAATACGATCAAATAGGGAAGACCGGGAAACCACACATGCTAGAACCCGACTGGGCTCCGAAAGATTCAATCTCACAAATTGGCTGGCTAAGGCCTGAACATCCATCACCATAGGACTCTCTGAAGCTGGTAAATATGCCAAACTACCCTAATTCTCTGCCCGGCGACTCAAGGCATTTACCACCACATTGGGCTTGCCCGGGTGATACAGAATAGTGATATCATAATCTTTAAACAATTCTAACCATCTCCTCTAACGCATATTAAGGTCCTTATGCTTGAGTACATGCTGCAAACTCCGATGGTCGGTATAGATCTCACAAGGCACCCCGTACAAATAATGACGCCAGATCTTCAAGGCATGAACAGTAGCAGCTAACTCAAGGTCGTGGGCAGGGTAATCCTTTTCATGTATCTTCATCTGTCTGGACGCGTAGGCAATCGCCCTACCGTCCTGCATCAACACCACTCCAATTCCAACCCGTGAGGCATCACAATAAACTATATAACACCCCGAACCAGTAGGCAGCATCAAGATTAGGGCCGAAGTCAAAGCTGTCTTGAGCTTTTGGAAGCTCGCCTCACACTCCTCTGCCCACTGAAATGGGGCACCCCTTTTGGGTCAATCTAGTCATAGGGTCGCAATCGATGAAAACCTCTCCACAAAGTGACAGTAATAACCTGCCAAGCCAAGGAAACTGCGAATCTCTGTAGCTGAGGAGGGCCTGGGCCAACTCTGCACGGCCTCCACCTTCCTCGGATCCACCCGAATGGCCTCACTCGATATCACGTGGCCTAGGAATGCCATGGAACTCAACCAGAACTCACATTTTGAGAACTTACATATAATTTCTTCTCTCTCAGGGTCTGAAGCACTGTCCTTAGGTGTTGTTCATGATCTTCCTGACTCCAGGAATACACCAGAATATCGTCAATGAAAACAATAACGAATGAGTCAAGATATGGCCTGAATATATTGTGCATCAAATGCACAAAAGCTGTTGGGCATTAGTCAGCCCGAATGACATAACAAGGAGCTCGTAATGACCATACCGAGTCCTGAAGGCAGTCTTTGGGATATCTGGCTCCCGAATCTCCAACTGATGGTAACCTGAGCGCAAATAAATCTTGGAAAACACCTGTGCGCCCAGAAGCTGGTCAAACAGATCATCTATATGAGGCAAAGGATAATGGTTCTTTATTGTAACTTTGTTAAACTAGCGATAATAAATGCACATACGCATAGAACCATCCTTCTTCTTCAAAACAAGACAGGGCCCCCCCACGGTGAAACACTGGGCCGAATAAAACCCTTACCAAGCAATTCTTGCAATTGATCCTTCAACTCCTTCAACTCAGGAGGAGCCATGCGATACGGAGGAATGAAATGGGTTTGGTGCATGGTAACAAATCAATGCCAAAATCAATGTCTCTATCGGGTGACATGCCCGGGAGATCAGCTGGAAACACATCGGGATAATCCCGTACCACTGGGACTGAATCAACAGAAGGGGCATCAACACTGACATCTCTTACACCCAATTTTATATTTTCTTAGGTTTATTAGTTAATTGACATTGCAAAAATTAAGAGAAAATAGAAAAATAGTTCTTTTGCATTTTTTTACTTTTAGTTTTCGATTTTTACTTAGTTTTCTTTAAATTAGGATCTAGTTAATTTTAGAAAATTAATTAGCTTAATTTCAGAGTTAAATCAAGTCTTTTCATTTTAATTTTGTATTTAACAAAGGTCTAAAAAATGAAATAAAATGAAACAAAAAAAAATACAAAAAACGAATTAATTGAGAAGAAAATAAAAGGAGAAATAGGCCAGCCAGTTTTTGGGCTATTATTCAATTTAATTTGGCTAGCCCAATTGAAACACACTTGAACCGACCCAATCCAGCCCAAAATTACCCTGATCCAGTCTAGTGTCTTAACGCCTAAAACGACACCGTTTCTTGGCCTCTTAATCACGATCGTTGGATCTAATCAATCCAACGGTCCGGAACTGACGAGTTTAAGTGATATATAAATGTCGGAAGTCCCCCTACCCCTCATTCACCGTCTCTAACACCGCTATTATACACCACCACTCTCCGCCGTCCACCGATGGCCAGAAATAGCCTCCGCCGGTGGCAAGTCTCCAAATACACCCAAATTTACACCATGGATCCCTTTTCATCACCCCAGTTTATATCCGGCCTTAGTTTTTTTAAAATTCCCCTCAAACATCTCGAATAATCCAAACCCTAGCGCTACCTCCGCCGTGCACGGCGACGCTGCCTCCCAAACCTTCCCAAAATTACACCCCTGACCCTCTTCACTGTCTTCTTCCCCAATCCCAAACTAATTTTTCCCAAATCTAGTCGTAATCCCTCGAATGTTTAGATCTAGGGTTTGTTCGAGATTGGAATGAATTTTTAAAGGCTCACCAGTGTCGAATTGAGTTTCAAAATAAGGTTATGTGCTTGTTCTTAGAAAGAACAAGCATATAACATTATTTGGGGACTCAATTCAAGGTCAAGTGATTAGAAGGCCAAAATCAGTAAGTCTTCCTTTCTTTATTTGATTTTTTAAAAAATAATTTTGTTTGATTGAACGTGATATTCCCTCATTGATCAATCATTATTCATGTTAACTGACTTAGGATCCTTAGGGTTTAATTGATTTTTTGTTCTATTGATTCTATTTTTTATTTTATATTTGGTTTGATTTTTGTTCTGTTGATCTTGTCGTTTTTTTTATTTTTTGGTTTAAGTCTGAATTTTCTGTTAACTTGACGAATGAAAGCATGATTCTATTCTTTTTATTTTGTATTTGATCTCGATTGTTGATCCATGATTGTTGCTGTTTAGTATATGATATTAATTTTATTTAGTTTTAATTTTTTTATTTGTTTGCTGGTAGTTCACTATTTTTAATCTTAGCCTTATAACATGTCACGACCCAATTCCCAAACCCGGTCGTGATGGCGCCTCTCGTAAAGACAAGGCCAGCCAACAGAACAACAATGCCCCTTTTTAATAATTAATAAACATAAATGAATGAATAATACGACTTAATGACATTAATAGCCGACATTTACCACCTAACACAATCCGACCGGGGTGTCACAAGTTACGAGCATCTAGAGAAGTCTAAATACAACTACAGGGCCAACAATATACAAAATAAAATTTAGAACCAAAGGAAATAATCCGGTGCCGCGAACACTGGCGGTCACTCTGCTCAGCTTCAATAGTAATACCTTCAATCAGCTAATAACCCGCTACCGGGTGAACAATACCTGCAACTGCACGCGAGGTGCAGGAAGTAAAGTGAGTACTCCAACTCAGTGAATAATAAAAATTGATAATAACTGAGCAACAAGAAATCACATAAGACATTCCATTATGCTATATAGAGCAGTACAACCTATGAGAAAACAGTAAAACTGTGAAACCTTTAGAAATGTTTTGGCTCAGTTCAAATCTCTTTCGAAAATGGTCTTTTTAGTAATTACGAAAATGGTTTCAAAATAGTTAGTGCTGATTAGCACAAAAAATCCGCCCCTCGGGCACAAATACCACAGTATAACAGGTAAAAGGCAAGAAGTATGCAAAATGAGCACGTAAAAGCTCGCCCCTCGGGCAATATCTCAAACTGAACCAGCCCCTCGGGCTCTCTCTCTCTCTCTCTCAAATCCCTCTCAGAAACAGTATCACATAATAACTACTGCGGTGCGCAGCATGATCCACATATCATTGCGGTATGCAGTCCGATCCATACCTCGTTGCGGCGTGCAGCCCGATCCATATGGGTACCCGCGCTCACTGTGGGGGTGCAGACTCCGGAGGGGCTCCTACAGCCCAAGCGCTATATCACTGCGGCGTGCAGCCCGATCCAATATATACATACTGCGGCGTGCAGTCCGATCCATATATATAACCCTCACATCTAGGCCCTATGCTTCACATCCCTCAGTATATCCTCACATCTGGCCCTCGGCCCCACTCAGTCAGAATATCATCACAAGCCCCTCGGGCACTAGTAAAACAATAGTCTTCAGCACAAAATATCATTTCAATTATCATTTAAGAATCAATCTGAGTAAAAGTGGCTGAGTTGTAAAGTAGTGGAGAAACAGCATGACTGAGTTCAAGTAATAACTAAAAATAGTGAAAATAATCCCCGAAGGGTTCAAATATTTAGCACGAAGCCCAAATATGGCAATCAGCTCAAACAATAGTGATAACAAATAAATTCCAGTCAAATACGCGGTAATTTATTCAATCGGGACGGACCAAGTCACAATCCCCAGCGATGCTCTACCCCACGCCCACTACCAGGCGTGCAAGTCACCTCAATATAGCACTACGATGTGCAATCCGGGGTTTCAAACCCTCAAGATATCATTTACAATCATTACTCACCTCGAACCGGTGAAATCTCTAGCTCGCAAGGCCTTTGCCCCTCAAACCGGCCTCCACGCATGTCGAATCTAACCAAAATCTGAGCGAATACAACACAATATGCTAAGGGAACAATATCCAATCAAAAACAATCGAAAAATATCAAAAATCTCGAAGTTAACTAACCCCGAGCCCTGGTCCCACTTCTCAAAAAATTACAAAACTCACATTACCGGATTCCTCGTCTCGCCACGAGTCCATACATACCAAAAACTACCAAATCCGAGCTCAAATGACCTATAAAATCCCAATTTAAAATATCAAAAACTCAAACCCTAGCTTTACCCCTTTTTAATGAATTTCAACTAATTTCCATATTAAATCTAACATAATCTCGTGAATTTAGGCCAAGGAACTTACCTCTAATCATTCCTCCTTGAATCCCTCTTCAAAATCGCCTCAAAGCTCCCAAAGCTCGCTCAAAAATGGTGGAAAATACATACCCTCGTGGATGAAAAAATGATATTTTAAACCTTCTGCCCTGGTCGATTTTCGCTTCTGCGGATCCAATACCGCCTCTGCGGTTACCGCTTTTGCGAAAATTATTTCGCTTCTGCGGAAGTCACTCAAGTGCCACGACTGCTTCTGCGCCTCACCGATCGCTTCTGCGAGGCTGCTTATGCGGACCCTTGTCCGCTTTTGGAAAGGTCAAGCCCCCACTAGAGCCGCTTCTGCGACCTCCCCGCTGCATCTGCAGAACCGCCTATGCGGTCCCTTTTCCGCAGATGCGGAAATGACAGAACCAGCAAACTCCAAAACATGCAACAAATTCCAAACTCTCCGTTTAACCACCCGAACTCACACTGAGGCCTCCGGGACCTCAACCAAAAGCACAGACATGATCTATTACTTTATTCAAACTTGCTCGAATCATCAAATTACCATCGTTAACATCAAAAATCATCAAATTTCCTCAAATCAAAGACAGTTCAACCAAAACTTCTGAAACTCGCATTCGATCAAAAACCCAACCAAACGATGTCCGAATGCCCTGAATATTTGCACACATATCCAAAATGACCTAACGAAGCTACAGCAACTCTCAGAATTCCATTCCGACCCTCGGATCAAAATCTCACCCATCAACCGGAATTCGCCAAAATACTAACTTTGCCAATTCAAGCCTAATTCTACACCGGGTCTCCAAAATCACTTCCGATCACGCTCCTAAGTCACAATTCATCCCCCGAAGCTAATCGAATAACAGGAAATCACATCCGAGCCCTCTAACTCAATAGTCAACATTCGGTTGACTTTTCCAACTTAAGCTTTCCTTAAGAGACTAAGTGTCTCATTTCTTATCAAAATCAATCCAAATAAACTCTAACACACCACACACCAATAACGAAACATGAAGAAGCATGAAATGGGTGAAAACTGAGCAATAACACCTGAGACAACGGGTCGGGTCGTCACATCCTCCCCAACGTAAACCATCGCTCGTTCTCGATCATACCCAGTGTTGTACTAGAAGCCAACCAATAGCTGAATGACCTTACCAAGCATATACCCGGGGTGATCCCACGTCACCGTGTCTCACATAGGTCCAATACTACAACACAGCTGAAATTTCACAGTCCATCTAGACCATAAACTGTCGAACCACATTGCACTTTCCGAAATCATACCTAGAATAAACCCGAACCAGCTCTAACAACCCTCAATCACATGATATACTATGTAGCTCAAACACTCAGAACGATAACTTCTATTCAAAGCAGTTGCCCGCAACACCCGGATACCGGTAGTGAATCTCTTATCCACTAAGGCCTTATTCCAACACTTTTATATACTGCCAACGATAAATGAAACACGCAACACATCGTAACTATTTTTCAGATCAAACCATTCATGAAGCCACTTACCTTTAGGCTAATACCATAGCAGATTCCGAGCCGAACCTCGATATTATCCCTCTAACAAGCTGAAGTCAAATCTGTTTGTATCCATTAATGACTCCAACGATCACCTCGAATTCAACACACCACCCTGGTGATACGACACCTCAATACCGGCCTAAGCCACAACTTGCATAATACGCGCACCAATAAAAAACGACCTGAATATACTCAAATCATGAAATTGACTCAAACGAAAGAGTTGTACCTCAAGCTCATTAATACTGTCACAACACAAAGCTGAGACCCCGTCTCACATCATAGAAATAGAGTACTTGACTCCTCCTTGAAAGGTCATAACTTCACGTGGCTTTGCCACAATACGCGATCCTATCCAAACACTGCTACACATGCGACACCTCAAGTTGCTATGATCAAAATCGACAGCCACTCATAGATTGATGTCTGAAACCAAGCAATCCATCACACCCACGGTGAAGCAAGTAATATACACCATTCAATCCTAAAAGGACACAACCGATGCGCTATTCGCCGAGCAACACCCAATACGGACTTTCCTCAAAAACCAGGAAGCAAGTCATACAAAGTAACATATGGAAAACTATTCTCAACATCATACTATTGCGGCGTGCAACCCGATCCAGACAACATACCCGTGGTAGAGTGCCACCCGATCCACATAAATATCTCACATAGGGAGATGCACATCGAGCCAAATTTGCTCATTATAACAAAATACCGAGCATTGATCGTAAGCATACTGAGTGCATAATGATATCTACTTATAGCGTTGTAAGCTACAAAATTCAACTTCCACTATGAATCTCGCTAGCACCGTACTATATGTGCCCACAGTCCGAAAATCATAATGCCTCACAGCACAGAAAAACAACTCATAGATCTCCCCAGATCACTTACAGGTTCAATAACGATCGAATCAACCTATCCTTCATCAATACAATTCGGGAATAACCAAGCCAACTCAAGCTAAACACGTATCCAATCAGCTTACCAAGAAACTCATTACTAAGAAGCCTGAAGCTGCTTCTTCCACTACTATAACTCATGACGGAGCCGTACGATACGGTGCCCGGCACCAAATAAATACTGAAATCCACAGTCTCGCCCAGCCACATGCCCGGCCACAAGGAACGCATCCGAAAAGTCCCTCAATACCGGAACCAAATCAACGGTAGAAACCTCTACACTGACATCCGCCACAAAGGCCCAATTAAGGAAAGTAATCCTTCCCAGCCATCCGCTGGTCTTTGGAACACAACCATTTAGCTAGAACATAGTCCGATGCACCTCGCCACGAAACCTGTGGCCTTTTCTGACATAACCCACAGCACAATAGTCTAGAATAACCCAACACTAAGACAATCAGTCTACACCCCATTATCATATCCAGAATCTAATATACCAAGCAAAGAAATATCCACTCGGGCTTCCAAACCCCCAATAGCCACTAACGGTACCAATACACACTATCCACAACCACTGTATCGCCTGAACATGAGAACTCCCAATCTCCAACTCCACATAGCACACAAATTACTATACCTAATCCCAAATTCTACAGTATAAATACATATTACACCTCGAGTACCCAATCATTCCACAAAAGATATTCTGAAATTCCCCTTGTGCCACAAAACAAACTCAGATATCAACAGTCGATCTATCAAGAAAATGCCGCAACACTACCGAAGTGCCATCAACTTAATCACATTGCCCTTTTTCTGAAACATATACCCTCGTCAAATCACTATGATTAGCAACACCATTTCCTTAGTAATATGAGGATCATTCACCCTAATCATCTGAAGATTGATTCTTAAATCACCTACAGCTGCCCGTACTGCTTAAGAATTTAATGACTTTCTATTCCGAACTGAACCGAGCCTTATACACACAAATCCCAATCCTCCACAATATATCACATCTACCATACCATACTCGGATAATATAAGAACTTTTATCTCCCTTCCGCGCCGCAAACATCATTGCACTCAACTAGTCGAGAACTTTCATTGATCCCATTTAGAAGAAATATCATTACACACTCTATGCTTCGCATACCCATAGGAAATATACTCATCTTCAAACCACGGTAAAACCCAACAAGAACATCTCTGCCAACTCCATTTGTACAAGATAAACTTCCAGGACTGAATCCTTCTATCTAAACCAAGTTGAGCAAGACGTTAATACCCAAGAGCATTGCTGCAAAATGCCTGTAAAAGTTCATTACCTCGAACACATACAAATAATTAGTCATACCCTTACCATACGGATTTGGTCTATTATCAAGCTATTCCGTCTATCAAATTTCTCTTATTATTCATCATCCACTTGATATTTCTCCCTCGCTGTAGAGTCACAATGCCTCAATCCAGGCTCACCACAGGAGATTCAAATATAAGAACACACTGTCTAAGACCCATAGGCCCCCGAATACTCTCTCAATACTTCCCAAAAATACCACGTTCCAAAATACTTTACTTGAAGAACTTCCTGCGAATCAGAATTCGTTACCATTACTTCCAGATACTGATACATAGAATCCCATAATTAGCATAAAATACCACAAGTCTTGATCTCTTCCTAATGGAAACATAGTCTCCAGCCACATACACCACCTTAGACACCTGATTATTGCATGCAAAATCTCGAACACAATAAAACCATTCTCGAGAGTCACTCATATTCCAATTGCAATTTACCTGACTTAACGAACAGAACCACTCGTGCCTCATTAGCACTCTGACATCGTAGGATATGATCTCATTCCAATACAAACGAACATCTTCCTTCTCTATACACTGAGCATTCTTTATCAATAAGAGCTCAAGACATCCTATTATTTCCTCACATCTACGAAGCACCATATAACGTTTATCAAAATTTTGCTTCACTCGTGCCATACTCGGCTCATTTTCTGCAACCAGAACTGATCCGCCAGCATACCTCGAAACGGAAACAACATAGCACATAACCGTGCGATCAGCTAATCAACAGCAACCTCCCCAACATGGCTCGAATCCATCTATCAGAACACATTTAATAAACCATAACACTTTTACTCTAATGATGCCACAATATTATAGTGAGATTAAACTCAAATCATCTGCTAGTTTATGAAAACATAGATCCTCGAATACTGAAATCCTCTACAAACCTCGCATTTATCCCCACATCAGCTGAGTCCACTCTCTGAAGCGACCCAAATTTT
>MU704617.1:20729-41301 GCA_026770625.1 Nicotiana glauca
ACATGAATACCAAACCGCCACTCCGGCTAATAGCGAAAATACCAAACATATAAGTTCAAAACACTTGCTCACACGATCATCACCTCAGTGCTCAAGCCATAGGTAAGATCCGGCCTCAAGTCCTCCATACTGGCCCAACATCAAACTCACGGAGATTACATTTTGCCACTTGATCAGGGAATCACAAGCCATCAAGGCACATACAATATTGAGCGCTCATATGCGCATACATACGTGTGGAAGGAATTTCAAGAGTTATATATCAAGCTGAATCAAGTACGCACGATAAGAATTCCAAGAAAGTGAAGCTTTCCTAAAGGTTCTGCAGCCTCTCGATGATAAATACAGACGTCTCCGTACCGATCCGCGAAACTCTACTAAACCTGCTCATCACTTTTGAGACCTAGTAACCTAGTCTCTAATACCAACTTGTCACGACCCAATTCCCAAACCCGGTCGTGATGGCGCCTCTCGTGAAGACAAGGCCAGCCAACAGAACAACAATGCCCCTTTTTAATAATTAATAAACATAAATGAATGAATAATACGACTTAATGACATTAACAGCCGACATTTACCACCCAACACAACCCGACCGGGGTGTCACAAGTCACGAGCATCTAGAGAAGTCTAAATACAACTACAGGGCCAACAATATACAGAATAAAATTTAGAACCAAAGGAAATAATCCGGTGCTGCGAACGCTGGCGGTCACTCTGCTCAGCTTCAATAGTAATACCTTCAATCAGCTAATAACCCGCTATCGGGTGAATAATACCTGCAACTGCACGCGAGGTGCAGGGAGTAAAGTGAGTACTCCAACTCAGTGAGTAATAAAAATTAATAATAACTGAGCAGCAAGAAATCATGTAAGGCACTCCAATATGCTATATAGAGCAGTACAACCCTATGAGAAAATAGTAAAACCGTGTAACCTTTAGAAATGTTTTGGCTCAGTTCAAATCTCTTTCGAAAATGGTCTTTTTAATAATTACAAAAATGGTTTCAAAATAGTTAGTGCTGATTAGCACAAAAAATCTGCCCCTCGGGCACAAATACCACAGTATAACAGGTAAAAGGCAAGAAGTATGCAAAATGAGCACGTAAAAGCTCGCCCCTCGGGCAATATCTCAAACTGAACCAGTCCCTCGGGCTCTCTCTCTCTCTCTCTCTCAAATCCCTCTCAGAAACAATATCACATAATTACCGCTGCGGTGCGTAGCCCGATCCACATATCGCTGCGGCGTGCAGTCTGATCCATAGCTCGCTGTGGCATGCAGCCCAATCCATATGGGTACCCGCACTCACTGTGGGTGCATACTCCGGAGGGTCTCCTACAGCCCAAGCGCTATATCACTGCGGCGTGCAGTCCGATCCAATATATACATACTGCGGCGTGCAGTCCGATCCAATATATACATACTGCGGCGTGCAGTCCGATCCATATAATATACTACTGTGGTGTGCAGTTCGATCCATATAATATACTACTGCGGCGTGCAGTCCGATCCATATATATAACCCTAGCATCTAGGCCCTAGGCCTCACACCCCTCAGTGTATCCTTACATCTGGCCCTCGGCCCCACTCAGTCAGAATATCATCACAAGCTCCTCGGGGCACTAGTAAAACAGTAGTCCTCAGCACAAAGTATCATTTAAATTATCATTTAAGACTCAATCTGAGTAAAAGTGGCTGAGTTGTAAAGTAGTGGAGAAACAGTATGACTAAGTTCAAGTAATAAGTAAAAACAGTGAAAATAATCCCCGAAGGGTTCAAATATTTAGTACGAAGCCCAAATACGGAAATCAGCACAAACAACAGTGATAACAAATAAATTCCAGTCAAATACGCGATAATTTATTCAATCGGGACGGACCAAGTCACAATCCCCAGCGATGCTCTACCCCACGCCCACTACCAGGCGTGCAAGTCACCTCAATATAGCACTACGATGTGCAATCCGGGGTTTCAAACCCTCAAGATATCATTTACAATCATTACTCACCTCGAACCGGTGAAATCTCTAGCTCGCAATGCCTTTGCCCCTCAAACCGGCCTCCACACATGTCGAATCTAACCACAATCAGAGCGAATACATCACAATATGCTAAGGGAACAATATCCAATCAAAAACAATCGAAAAATATCAAGAATCTCGAAGTTAGCTAACCCCGAGCCCTGGTCCCACTTCTCAAAAAATTATAAAACTCACATTATCGGATTCCTCGTCTCGTCACGAGTCCATACATAACAAAAACTCCCAAATCCGAGCTCAAATGACCTATCAAATCCCAATTTAAAATATCAAAAACTCAAACCTTAGCTTTACCCCTTTTTTAATGAATTTCAACTAATTTCCATGTTAAATTTAACATAATTTCGTGAATTTAGGCCAAGGAACTTACCTCTAATTATTCCTCCTTGAATCCCTCTTCAAAATCGCCTCAAAGCTCCCAAAGCTCGCTAAAAAATGGTGGAAAATACATACCCTCGTGGATGAAAAAATGATATTTTAAACCTTCTGCCCAGGTCGATTTTCGCTTCTGCGGATCCAATACCGCCTCTGCGGTTACCGCTTTTGCGAAAATTATTCCGCTTCTGCAGAAGTCACTCAAGTGCCACGACCACTTCTATGCCTCACCGCTCACTTCTGCGAGGCTGCTTATGCGGACCCTTGTCCGCTTCTGCGGAAAGGTCAAGCCCCCACTAGAACCGCTTCTGCGTCCTCCCCGCCGCATCTGCGGAACCGCCTATGCAGTCTCTTTTCCGCAGATGCGGAAATGACAGAACCAGCAAACTCCAAAACATGCAACAAATTCAAAACTCTCCGTTTAACCACCCGAATTCACCCCGAGGCCTCCGGGACCTCAACCAAAAGCATAGACATGATCTATTACTTTATTCAAACTTGCTCGAACCGTCAAATCACCATCGTTAACATCAAAAAATCATCAAATTTCCTCAAATCAAAGACTAAGTTCAACCAAAACTTTTGAAACTCGCATTCGATCAAAAACCCGACAAAACGATGTCTGAATGACCTGAAAATTTGCACACATATCCAAAATCACCTAATGAAGCTACAGCAACTCTTGAAATTCCATTCCGACCCTCGAATCAAAATCTCACCCATCAACCGGAAATCGCCAAAATACTAACTTCGCCAATTCAAGCCTAATACCGGGTCTCTAAAATCACTTCCGATCACGCTCCTAAGTCACCATTCATCCCCCGAAGCTAACCGAATCACCTGAAATTACATCCGAGCCCTCTAACTCAATAGTCAACATTCGGTTGACTTTTTTAACTTACGCTTTCCTTAAAGAGACTAAGTGTCTCGTTTCTTATCAAAATCAATCCAAATAAACTCTAACACACTACACACCGATAACGAAACGTGAAGAAGCATGAAATGGGTGAAAACTGAGCAATACAACCTGAGACGACGGGTCGGTTCGTCACATAATATTAATATTAATTAGGGTTAAATTCTAGTTTTGGTTGATTAGTTCAATTGTTAGGTTTTCTATTATAATTAGAATTGTTTGGGTATAGCTGAATGTTCCAGCGTTGGCTTGTTTAACCATGGTCAATTTTTGACCAAGTCTAGATGTGTTGGGGTTTAGTCAACATAGGTTAGTAATTTTAGGACTAATGTAAGGATAGTATAGGTAATTCAATAAAAGGAATAGTGCAGTAACTAAAAATAGAACCCCTTACAACCTTCTAGATGGGGTCCTAATTTGAAATTCAAGAAGTTGGTAGTGTTACTTGGCCAACAAGCCAATAACTAAAGGGCTAAGTAGTTAAAAATTGAAAATAAAAGAGGGACTTTGAGTGTAAAAATAAAATCTGATTGCTGCCCTAGTTTTGCCTATAATAAGACATGGCCCTTGCCTTGCAACGCAAGTTTTGAGGTTTTATAAAAAGGTTTAGAAAGGTTTCAGATTTGAAAAAATTTAAAAAAAAATCAAATCTTAGAGCTTAGAGCAATCAGAAAAAACTCCAAAAAATTTCAAATTCAAAAACTGCTGAAAACTACTGAAAATTTTCAAAAAAACAATTCCTGAATAAGTATAGAGTTCAGCAATCCATCAAGTTGTTTCTGTTGGTTTATTCAGGCTGTTAACTCCTCCAGTTGGTTTTCAAATCCAGTTATTTGTTTGGTCAATTGCAATTACCTTGAAGTCAAATACATATGGTTCCTATTGCCTGGGTTTTGGACTTGAAAATGTTGTGTTCTGCTACAATTTGTTGTTGTTCGTTGCTACTACTGACTCTGCCTTCCTCTTATTTTCCTCAATTTCTAGGTACATTTTGGTCTCAAATGCTTTATGAAGTATGAATCTAACATGTAATCAGATTTGAGGAAAAGAGAAACTGTTACACATGTTCCCTTTTTGTAATTCTTCATTTCATATTATAAGATACAAAACTTGTAAATGTGCCTGATTAATTTAGTATGAAAATTATATGGCATAGACATAACATTAGTTGTATTAATAGGACTTTTGGACTGAGTTGTAAATGAACTGTTTGGGACTGTTTTTCAGCATGATATGAGTATTATATCTAGCATAGTTTTAGTATAGTTTTGTTTCACTTAAAATCTAATATCATGTTAGTATAAATGTTGAATTAGATTTACTTCAAAATCCATGTCCAACGTAATCTGTCAATAAATTAGAGTTTAGTATAGTTACGTTGTTCTGTGTGTATCATTAGAAGTTGTAATTTGGTTTAGCTATTCCATAACTTCTTAAGTACCACAAATTGGATTATGAATGGTTTGATTGTTTAGTCGTGTACATGTTTTCAGTGATTTTCAATCGTTTAGTTACTATATTTACTGAATTGGTTAGGTTAATTGTTTCAACTCATGAAAATAGTCGTCTATTGCTATAGTTTAGAATCCAAAAAAGATACCAAAGTTCATAGGCCAGTCACTACACCTGGGCCAACAATAAGCTGTCCAAATGAGTGAGTTGGGCCTATTAGAGGCCCAAATGTAATAGTCGGCTTAACAGCTGAAGCTTTGTACACAAATAACTTCATACTGGGCCCAATTATATAATAACATGCTTCAATATTATTAGCTTATTAAATCAATTAGCATTGTAAACCATGAGACCATGGGGTCTCAGTTCAAGGCCATAAAATCTCTTTCACTTGGGCCTGAGCAAGAGCCCATGACTGGCCAATTCTTGTTTAAAACTTGACTGAAATTCCTTTAAAAGTTGTAATTTATTTTGGTAATGCAAGTTTAGGCCTTCCAAGTTAAGTAGCAAATTTGAATTAAGAAGTCCTCAATAAATGAAGATCCTCTTGTTTGAATTTGGACTTGAATTTGAGACCCAAATTCTTTGAATGCCTTTAATAGTAATTAATTATTATTAATTAGGCCTTTAGAGACAATCTTTAATAGAGAATAATAGTTCCTTTTAGGATGACCTTTAAATTAAATGAGGTGCGCTGCGCCAAACAAAATTTATAAATTATGTGGCCCTCATTAATTACATCTATAAAAATATTTAGAAATCGGGTAAGCCATTTAGCAAATTTTCATAGTTTCCCGCAAAGTTAATAACGCGTTAGTCACTTTAAGCGCACTCTTTAATAAATTTAGCTTCTTAAACCCGGGTGTGCATTTCATGTGACCCAAATCCAAGTCCCAAAATATTGAATAAAATGTGTCGCGGATTCGGGTGCATTTCATGCGACGTGATCCAAAAACATGTTTTAAACGATGTTCACTTTCCTTAAAATTAATTAAAAGCGGTAAGTAATTTTAAAATTGCACTGTAGAGTGACATGTATTAAAATTAGATTTAAACTATTTATAATAGTTTAAGCGACCCTGCTAGAACCATGGGATCCGGGGGTGCCTAACACCTTCCCCCGGGTCAACAGAATTCCTTACTCAAAATTTCTGGTTTGCAGACTCTATTCGGGAAGTCGAAATTTCCTCGATTTGGGATTCAAGATAAATCGGTGACTTGGGACACCAAAAGCCAAACCTATCTCAAGTAGCGACTCTGAAATAAATAAATAATCCCAATTCGAATAATGTCACTTAAAATGAAAAAACTTCCTTATATACTATCCCTCGGGGTTGGTGTGTAAAAAAGGAGGTGTGACAGCTCTGGCGACTCTGCTGGGGAGACGAACCCAGAATTTCGATTCAGGGTTCAAGAATTCGAGCTTAGAATAACTGTTATATTTGGCTTTATCTGATTTTCCTACATATTTCATGTTAAATGTGCCAAAATTCGTTTAGAGTCATATCCCATTTAGAACGAGGTTCGGATAAGTTGCTAAGACGGCGGAGCTTCTGTATCCCCGGTACGCTGTCCCTCCTTAGCTCGAGTTGTCCGCTCGGGTAAGTCAGGTCTAGAACAATAAACCCAGGTCTTAAACCTAGTATAACAAATCCTCATGCCGGATCCCTAGTAGGAACATTTGTTTTGCATCATGTGCATTTGACTTAGGGGACTTAACACTGGGGTTGGGTCCGTATAGGACAGGTGACCTGAAATGAAAAGACCATCCTGATGCATCTTACGTGCTACTTGTGCATCTATTTTCTCGGTTTTGCATGTTGATCGGCTTGTAAATAATGGGAGAGAGCTGAAGGAAAATAGCAGTGCTAGGGTTAAGTGAGGGTAACCACTTGTTTTGAAAAACCAATATCCAAATAGTATTGAAACTATGCCGGATTTTTGAGAAAAAGAAAAAGAAAAAGATTTTTGTTTTTAAAATAGTTAGTTTTAACAAATCTGCCCGAACTACGCCAGTTTGATTCTCACCGGATGTGAGATACGTAGGCAACCCTCATCGGGTCCAACTTCTCTTTTTGCAAAAATAGCCAAAAACAACAAAAAATTTTAATAAGTCGGGTGATGTCATTCTTGTTAAAATAAGCTGAATGTCCCCAGAAGGGCGCCGACAATTTTTGCAAGAACAGCCACCCTGAGTTAGTTTTAAACGGTTAGTGGGCACATCCTTAAAATATTCTTCCTCGGAGTGCTGAAAGGTCGTATCCGCAAAACCCTATCCTTGTTTTTCTTAAAATAAAATTTTTAAAAATAGCCACTTTTTCTTTTGGGTCAAAATAAAGCCTTAAGTCATTTTAAGTAAATGTGTAGGATGGGTACAGTCGACATTGAATCCTTCTCAGTCCTAAGTGAGATCCCTTTGAAGCTCCACATGTGGTGGAATGACCTAGGAAAGGGTAGCAGACAAACGGTAGAAAAGATTCTGGGTGGCATTGTTGGATTATTGAATATTAAGCCAAGGCCGGATATTATTGAAGCATTGATACCTTTTTGGGACCCAATTCGCAACGTGTTCTGGTTCTCAGACTTCGAGCTTACACCGACATTAGAGGAGGTTGCAGGATATGCGAGCCTTAACGGAAACCTCAGGGGTCGATATCCATTGGCACCGAGACCGATAACTCTCCACAGATTTCTATACTTATTGAGTATCAGCCGGGATGTTCAGGATAAGAATCTATCAGAGGGGTATTGCACATTCCACTTCTTGTACCACCGATATGGTAACCCACGAGGTTTTGAGGAGCCCAACACTGATTTAACACACGCTGGAAACAAAGATAAGTGGGAGGCACGGTGGGGATTAGCTTTCATGGTAGCTTTTTTGGGAGTCGTGATCTGTCCCCGAAAAGATGGTCACATAGATAGTGGCCTCTTAAGAATGCTAGATGTGGCTATAAAGAAAACCAACAGCATAGTGGTTCCGCTGATTGTGGCTGAAATGTATCGAGCTTTGACCAAATGCCGAGAAGGGGGTAAATTCTTTCAGGGTTGCAATTTGTTGCTATAGCTATGGATACAAAAGCATCTCTGTCACCAGATTGGGTACATGACCTATGGTTTGACAGGGTTGAGCTGTATTGACGAATTTAAGACCCGGGTAACAGGTATTGAATTTCCTGAGGGTACCGAGGCTTAGCTATCATGTGTGAGATCTTTGATCGCTGACAAAATTGAGTGGGCTTTTGGATGGCTTCCCGCTACTAAGGCAGTATACACATCAGCTGAATTGCCTTATATTCTCTTGATGGGCATTCGGACTATCCAACCCTATGTCCCTACCGGGTCTTGCACCAATTGGGGAGATTTCAAACCGTCCACGGTGATGAAGTTCTGAGAAAACAAGTCATTGAATTAGGCCCGAAAGCTGCATTTCCGGAAGGAAAAATCTGCCAGATATGGAATGAATGTAGGTATCTTGAGCCTAAAACCATAGTACGGGATCGAGCTAAAGGCGAAGTGGACCCTCAATATTTGATTTGGTTTGGCAAAAGATTCCAAATTACTGAGAGACCTGCAAAGAGGCCACATGTCCAATAATTTATTGACAGGGCCCAGATGCAATGGGATTGGTTAGCCAAAGAGAATAATGCAGGGCCCGAATAGGAGCATTGGAAAAGCAGGTTCAGGATCTTCAGTTTGAAAACAGCCTACAAGCCGATGAAGGTGACAAAAAGAAACTGACCCAAGAAAATGAGGCTCTCAAAGCTCAGATCCGACAAATAAAAATAGCTGCTAAAAATCAAGAAAGAAGTCGCTCCGATGAAAGGTTGATAAACAGGCTAAAAAAGTAAGTCTTAGAGTGCCAGGAAGAGTTGGAGAAATCTGAAGGGAATATAGAAAAACTCTGTGCGCGGTGGGCAAAGAAGACAGAGGAATGGGCCCAATTCGTGCAACAAATGAAAAGAAATTATGAGGGAACTATTGCTAATCTGAAAAGAAAAATGAATACCCTTGAAGACGAGGCAGCCTAGCGGGCCAAAGAATTTTAAGCTGAGAGGGAACATTGCTATAGGCTAATGGTCGAGATGGAGAAAGAAATGAAGCTGTTACATGACCATCACTTCCACGACTCCTGGGTGCTAGAGGCTCGCAACCAGCAGATTAGCCGACTACTTCAGGAAAAGGGCCGGATCAGAGAAAGAATTAGAGCCATTGCGTGTTATATTGTCATGAAATGTCAAGTAGGCGAAAGAATGAGTCACACTACCTTCTTTGCTACGGTGATGATTTTTGTTCGTCAAGTTATGAATGATTTGGAGAAGTTACAAGAGGGTCTTGCGCATAGGCCCGCGGCGATGCCGAATGATGCCCCGCGGGCCCCAGGATTTAAAGCTTTAATGTATTCTTGATCCTTTTTTAGCCATCGAGTCTGTATTTTCTTATTTTGAGCCTATTTTGAAGCTTTCCTTTTCTATAAAAAAAAACAAGTAGTTTAGTATCTTTGTAATCAAAAGTTTTATTAATGAAAAATTGAAAAATCCCAAAAATTATTGCCTTATTTTTGTATTTATTTGCAAGAACTATGCTTGATCTGATTCATGAGGGGTCATGATACGTAGGAAATCTCCATAAGATTCGACCGTAACACTAAGGAAAAGAAAAATACGAAGGAATGAAATAAAAGGAAAAACAAGAATGGAAAAGAAACACAAAAAGAGAAAATAAGAAAATCGAGGGAAAGAAACCATGCCAAAGGCAAAGGCCGAGGCAAGAATGAAAGAAAAGAAAAATGGAGAGAAAAATCAGAAAATGAGAGAAAAGCCGGAAAAGCAAAGAAAAGGCAAGCAAAATGAAATCAAAAGAAAAGAAATCGGAACGGAGAGCCGGGATGACGCATGCAACCGCTGTAAACATGTAGACACTCATTTAACTGTATAGGTGCATCACACCCCAATGTGCGATAACATATCTGTTACTTGTCTCAAACTAACCGTTTGTTGCTGTCAATTCCAGTTTAGGTTTATAGAAACGGTGGTTGGTCTTTGGTAAACTGGCATCGCATTGGTATTTTACTAGATCGAAAGGAAGTATAGAAATGTCGTCTGAAATGACTTTGCCACCATTTCTCATCACCGAAGACAGCCCCATCTCAGGTATCCTGGCCTCCGAGTCTGCCACAGCTGAAGAAAACCGGATATTATGTCTCCGAGTTATGGAGATTTGGGATGCATGGACTAATGGACGAGAGCCTCCAAGTGCTATCCCTTGCTTTCCTGAGTTGTTCCCGAGATCCGGGGGTACTTCTAACATCCCCATCAGTCATCCGAATACACCATTGGGACAACCTATCATGTTTGCTCATTTTGTAGGAACACCTTCTGAGGTACGCCCCCAGGTGTTCACATCAGGAGTAGCCCCCAATATTTTTATCGCTCCACCATGCTCCGCCACCACACGGCATTCGCTACCTAGGCCCGCTTTTTATCCCTCGGCCTTCACTTTCCAAAATCCCATTTTTCAAGTGGATCCTCAATATCCCACATACACTTACTCTTAACCACCCCCATTCGAGTTCACACCCGGACAAGAGAAAACTCCTAAAGCTCCTGAACAGGATGAGATGGCACAAAGGATGACGAGTTTAGAGCAGAGCCTGAAAAACATGCAAGGTTTAAGCGAGCAGAATAGTGTCTCCTATACTGATCTGTGCATGTTCCTTCACGTGCACCTACCCTTGGGATTCAAAATACCAAAGTTTGAGATATATGATGGGTATGGCGATCCCATTGCTCACCTTAAAAAGTATTGCAACCAACTGCGTGGGGCTGGCGGAAAAGGGGAGTTGCTAATGGCTTGCCTTGGAGAAAGCTTGGTGGCCATAGCCTCAGAATGGTATATGGATCAGGACATATCTCGATGGCACATTTGGGACGATCTTGCCAGAGATTTTGTTCGACAATTTTAGTACAACATAGACATTACGCCAAACAGGAACTCCTTGGAAAATCTAAAGAAGAAAATCCTCAGAAAGTTTTCGAGAATATGCGATTAAGTGGCACAAGCAAGCATCGAGGGTAAAACCTCCAATGGATAAAGTGGAAATGGTCACCATATTTCTTCAGACCTAGGAAGCCGATTACTTCCAGAACATGATGTCAGCTATGGGCAAACCTTTTGCAGAGACAATTAAGATCGGTGAGATGGTGGAGAATGGTTTGAAAACGGGTAGAATCTTGAGCCTGTCAGCCACTAGAGCAACCTCCCAAGCCATTCAAGGCGGGTCTGGAGGAACGGCTAAGGGTAAGAAGAAAGAAGAAACGTCTATGGCAGCATTAGGGGCAAGAAGACATCGTGCTCCCATACCAAACATACACACAACCTCAAAAACATCCTACAAACTTACTCGTGCGATCAAATCGCCAAAATAACATCATTTACATAGAATCAAGCCTCAAAACACATGATTTTTCTTCTAAACTTTATGAACTTTCAAACTTGGAACTTATAGTCCGAAACACATCAAACGACGTCCGATTTCGACCAAACTTCACAGAAAGCGCTTAAACAATATATAAGACTTGTACCGGGCATTGGAACCAAAATACGAGCCCGATACCTTAGTCTTTTGATCAATTTTCATCTCCATTTTCCTTAATAATTTCAGAAAAATAATTTAACAGAAAAATTCTTTCCTCGGGCTGTAGACCTCGGAATTCGACTCAGGGCACATGCCCGAGTCCCATATTTTTCTACAGACCTCCCGGGACCGTCCAATCTCGGGTTCGGGTCCGTTTACTCAAAATATTGACCAAAGTCAACTTTAATCATTTTAATATCAAAATTCTTCAAATTTTTCACAGAACTCACATATTTCAACATAAAAGCTTTCCGGCTACGCGCCCGGACTACGCACGCAAATCGAGACAAGTAAAAATGAGGTTTTCAAGACCTCGGAAGCACGGAACGAATGAAGAAACAGGTGATGACCCCTTGGGTCGTCACATTACACATGCTTTTGAGTTATGTCAAATAATCAGACTCACTATATTGTATATTATATCGGGTTATGAAATGAGAAACAATTATTTGTATTTTAGTGGTATAAGCCTATATTCTTCTATCTGCCAAACTCCTCTCCTCTCGTAAAATATGATTTTTATAAATTGCGTGTTTCTATAGTTTTGTAACGTATTTTTTCTTGGTATATTGAAAATACTAAAAATAAGTACTAAAATCTTTCATAAAGATATATTTCTTAAATATTTTGGAGAACATAAACTTCATTTTCTTGACCGCATATTGCGAGAGCAACAAATTTTCTTTATATTTGTGATCATTCATTTGTCAAAAAGTCAACACACTTACTTGATTCTCTCTAAATGTGAATAATATTCTCGTTTATCTAATATTTATGAATCAGGGGAACGACGGAAATTGAACACATGAATGGTGGATTCACAATCCACTGAGAAATATAAAAAACTGGGACATAAATTAAAATTGATTTTGAGAACTAAATTTTAAGTGAGATGTGTCACAATCCAAAAATTCCCGATCGTGATGGTACCTAACTCAAACCCGCTTGGTAAGCGAACTAATAGAGAATATAACTCAATAGAGGTTATAAGAAAATAAAGAACAGATAACTGAACATTTACAATTTACCAAAGACCTGGTAATACGACTCATCAGCTTCTAAAACTTGGAATTTACAAAGGTCGTACAAATAAATATATGTTCTGTTTGAATGATACATAAACAAAATAGCAAATCCTAAGCTACCAAGGACAAGAGGCAACTATATCCGGAATGCACGAACATCTTCAAAATAAGCACCCGACATCACCAGTAGCTCAACTTCATAAATCTGTACACATCGTACAGAAGTGTAGTATCAGTACAACCGACCCCATGTACTATTAAGTATTTTGTCAAACCTTGTCAAAGTAGTGACGAGGCTTTTATTTTAAAAATGCTTATTGTTATAACCTTTACATTAGATTAAAAATAAAAATAGTTCAAAGCATAATAGATAAAAGTATTGCATATAATTTTGTGAGACAGTAAGAAATCACAGTAGTAGATTTACAATCTATACTGGTATAAGAAGTGCATCCAAGATTTCACGTCAAATAGCACGGTAATATCCTTCGTGCTTCTGTCTCTGCCTCACCCCATATATATATATATATATATATATATATATATATATATATATATATATATATATATATATATATATATATATATATATATTATTTGTGTCAAATCAATTAGCACAACAACACCATCCGTGTGTTCAACTCATTCTCCCAAATGTACGAGTAATAGAACCAACGAGATGATAGAAATATCGATAACATGAATTACAAAGTAGGAAATAAGCAATTACAACAATGGACAAGGATACACATGTGGGCAACAGTAAAAGACTAAGCGGAAAGCACGTGAGTAATAACAATAATTAAAAAATAATTAATATCAACTTCAACTAACTACCATGTTGGATGCCTAAGAACAAATATAATAAATAAGACGGAAATACATAATTTTTACAAGTTAACAGGTAATGTCATGAATGGCTAACATGGTGGAAGGCTTATACAAAAATTGCAACAGAATAGATACAATATAAATATAATTATAAAAGCAAGAAATATGCATGGTATTTGCAAGTTAAGCAAATAGAAGGTATGTGCAACACAATAACAATTGAAATAGAGATCAATGACAGAAAAATAGCAACAAGCCACATCAAATCTATAATTATGACAATAACAGTTCAAGGTAAAGACATGAACGTATAAACGGAAGACTGATATCAAACATAATGCATATCTCTCATCCTCGCCTGCAAGGAAACACCCACGTGCTATGACCTCACGATAACACACAATGATAACAATATAAATGAAATAGCACGGCATCACCCTTCGTGTTTTTACTCTCAAATGATATGGTACGAAATCACCCTTCGTGCTTTTACTCTTAATAACATGGCACGGCATCACCCTTCGTGATTTGCACTCTTCCTCACGTCATAATGAATATAAAATGGCACGGCATCACCTTTCGTGCTTTACACTCTTCTTCACATGATAATCAATATAAAATGGCATGGCATCACCCTTTGTGCTTCACACTCCTCCTTACCAAGCATATGAATATCAATAAAATGGCAACGCATGAAGCATAAATAACATCGAGCAGAGTTCAACGAATATTCCAAACAAATTCTCAATCACTACTTTACAAGCCAACAATGATTCAATGAACCCTCAAGGGCCATAGAATTCAAGTACTTCTACAAAGCTCACAATTTATCAACAACACAAGCATGGAATCTAGTATCTCAAAATATCGGCCGTAGCAATGTATTAATGATTATGCATAGAGATGACTGAATTAGATGCATCAATGTATTCTCAGAATTCCATCAAATTTGATCCAATTATATAGCTAAGTATCAGTTCTAACATTTAATACTATGTTCTCAAAATGTAGAAGTCAAGTGAGGCATGAAGCAAGAAGGTCACGAAATTCTACAAACACAAATATAACATAATCCACCCACCGAGCATGATTAACCTTGGCACATATATATACACTCGTCACCTCAAATATATATCACCACCGCATGTAGAAAATAATGACAAATAGGAGAAAAAATTTCCTCAACAAAGATAGGCAAAACACTTACCTCGAACAAGCCAATAACAATGCCGAGCAAGCCAAGAGATGCTCCAAAAGTACCCTCACATGTGTGGTGACCTCCGAACGGCTCAAAACTATCCAAAAGAAACTTAAATACATCAAATAAAGCCCAAGAAAATAATCCCAAATGATAAAGATCGAATCATAAATCAACTCTCAAATCAGGCCAAAAATCATATCTGGGTCCACACCTCGGAACCCGATAAAACTCATAAAATCCGACAATCCATTTAATTACGAGTCCAACCATACTAGTTTCACTTAATTTCGACTCCAAATCGATGTTAAAAACTTAAAAAAGCATATTATAAAATTATAGCCCTAAACCCCCAATTTTCTCTTTATAATTCATCAACCAAAAGCTAAAATCGAAGATAGACTCGTGAAATATAACCAAAACTTAGTAAAGAACACTTTCCCCAATACATATGGTGAAAATTGCCTAAATATTTTTCCAATTCCGAGCTCCCTAACTCAAAATATGTTAAATGAATAAAACCCACGTTTTAATACTATTTTGCCTCGTTTCTTATGCCAAATGATCTTGAAACTCGCTTTTGATGCTTCCAATGGATTCCTTGTGAAATCATAGTCAAGTTAGGCTCTTGAGTTACTCCATTTGACCTTATATTGAAGGAGATGTGTTGGTTTCAATGTTTGAGAATATTGCAGATTTTTAAATATGAAATCAGTGGCAATTTCTTAATTAATACTATGAAAAATATGGAAACCCAATTCTTCGTAAAATAACCATAAACTCTTCATACAATGTCAAAATACGATGATTCTCTTTGCTATGGCTCCGTAATTGTGATACGGATCTAATGCTTCAAATAAAAATAAAATTGGAGCTCATTTGCTTAATGTAGTACCATTTAAGAAACAACGTCGAAACATAAAAAAACGAGCGCAATACAATCCAAATCTATCCGAAACTCACACGAGCCCTTCGGGACCACGTCCAAATATACCAACAAGTCCCACAACATAGCACGAACTTACTCGAGGCTTCAAACATACATAACAACATCGAAACGACGAATCACACCTCAATCCAAAAATTAGTGAACTTGAAACTTTAAACTTCCACAACCGATGTCAAAACCAATCAAATCACGTCCAATTGCTCTAAAATTTTGCACACAAGTCACATTTGACATTATAGGCTTGCTCCAACTTCTAGAATTGAAATTCGACCCCGATATTAAAAAGTCCACTCTCGGTTAAACTTTCCAAAAAAATCCAACTTTCGCCATTTCGAGCCAAATTCAACTACGGACCTCCAAATCACAATTTGGACATGCTCCAAAGTCCAAAATCACAACGGAACCATCAAAATTTCAATCCCAGGTCAATACTAAAAAATCAAACTCGGTCAACTCTTTCAAATTTAAAGCTCCCTAGTTGAGATTCATTCTTCCAAATCAGTCCCGATAACCTGAAAATCAAAATCGACGATTCACATAAGTCAAATTACATCATACGGAGCTACTCACACCCGTAAACTATCGATGGAAGTGCAAATACTCAAAATGCCGGCCAGATCGTTACAAAAAGGATGAAGATAGTACAGAATGGTGGTGGTGGTCGTGGTGGTGAATCGAAGAAGAGGAACATATGTGATGAAGGGTGGCGATGGTTGTGGTGGTAACGATGAAGAAAAAGATGAGATAGGGGGGAGAAAAAAAATTCCCGATAAAGAGTACTTTTTTTAATGTTATTTTTCGCTTGTCATTTATTAATTCGCTGCTTTGGTGTATGAAAATCACACACATTATTTTTGTGGAAGATTGCCAGTTTTGTATTTAATTGGTATACTTTTAAATGAAAATATTATTCTGGCCGTGCCTAAGGGCATATCGGTTGAAGTAGATTCTCAATCAAACCCAATAGTTTGCGCTATCAAGTTTTATAGCTTAGTGATAGACAACGACAAGTAGATCCAAAGACTTTGAACTAAAACATTTCATTCTTTTTTTAATCTTTTCTCCTTATTTTAATTAGAGAAATAATTATATTCATGATGCGCTAGTTTCCCTTGAGTACAACTTTACTCCATTATGTACAAGTACGATGGACTGAAAAGGGAGTTACATTTAATTTTGAATAGTAAATGGAGCATTAAAGAGCACATTTCTCAATATGAAGACAGTTTCTCATAAATAAGACTATTATCTGGACTATAAAAGTGTCTAAAATTTTATACAATAGTGAAAAACGCAAAATAACTACATAAGCATTCTAGATATGGATAAGTCATCCTTGAAGTTGGTTTATACTATGGCACTTCTTATTGTTGCAATAGGTTTGTGACTCTCTCTCTCTTTAATTTTCTAACTAGTTCGCGTTCACGTAGAGTTTGGGAAGGGTAGCATCTCTAAAGGGATATAGTATAGGCAATTTACGCTGATGGAAGCATCCATAACTAATTCTACGGCTCATACTCGTGAGTCATGACCTATAAGTTTAATTTTCTTACCTAAAGGGTAATCCGGTACATAAAGTATTTCGCGTTCACGCAGGATCAGGGAAGGGTCTCATACCCAAAAAGGTTTGATTAGTGGTTGCAAAATGGTTAAAAGAAAATACTTAACCAACCATATTATACACTAAAAATGGGTTGGATAATTAACTTTTTTAAAATTGGTCAAATATGGATAAGAACCATATTATCCATTTAGAAAATGGGTAACCAATAGATCAAACTTTTACATTTGTAAAGCCTCAAATTAGGGATTCCTTAAGTTAGGCAAATTAAGAATTCTCCCAAAAGTGATCATACGCAAGAAGTACTCATATTATCCGCCGGTAACCCATTTTTTATCCGTATTAAATATAGGACGGGTCGGATAATTGATCAATTTTTTCATTACTAGTTTTCGACCCGAACCATATCCGACCCGACCCCCATGTTTGCCTCTCCTAGATGTGATATACACCTAAAACAAGTATCAGTGGCTGATTTCACGGCTCAAAACATGTAACCTATAGATTTAATTTTCTTACACAACATGGAAAAAATGACAAATGACATTTATTTACAGATCTTCTATATGTCAAGGTGACAGCTGATCAATTTGGATGCTATAGAGACGAAGACTGTGCCTACTTAAAAATATATCATTGTGATCCTTATTGTGACATGGGAGAAGTTTGTGACTGTATTCCATATAAAACTGAAGATCATGGTACTACAAATACAGACAAAGCTCCAAATTTATCCCCCGTTTAATTTTTTTCTTATTGTTTTTCTTATTTTTCTAAAAAGAGATTAATCATATTGTACCTTTCTATTTGTTTATTCTGTATACAAGGGTTAGAATTTTTTTATACATTGTTATGGTTCTATATTACTCTCTAATGTAAATCATCCTCCCATAGTGTCTCCTTTTGATTCATGAATTTAGAAAAAGAGCAATAATAATATTAAGATAATGGGGTGGGGGATAATAAGGAGAACATTCGTCATGTTTTAGGGGTTTTGGTAGTCAAAAATAGTATGAGCTAGTCAGTTTTCGGACCAACAACTGAGAAATAATTGATAGCATTTATAAAGGGGAAATTTTCGTTCCTATATCATATAGGAAACTATATTACCAAATATATTCATAGTTTGCATATTACCCTTCATGCTAATAGTATTTCTACATAATATATACAATGCATTAATTAAGGAATCGCTGTGGCTTTATGATTCCTTATTTACGCACGCTAAAAAAGCAGAATTAAATATTTTTCAGATCTTCCCAATGCAAATCACGCACAGTAATAACTATCGTCGACTTCGTTATAAAATTTATGTACTCTATTTTTGCGATACACTCTGTTTTAACATTTTTTCTGATTTCACAAATCAAAATCGACAAAATATTCTACAATTCTTCTGCAACATAAGCAATTATGGCAAAAATACCAATTATGCTACAACTATGGTTGTCCAACGGGACGGGACGGGACGACATTTAAGCGGGACGGTGGCGGGACGGGACAAACGGGACGAAACGGGATGGGACGGGACGGGTTCGTGGGCCTTTAAGTGTTGTTTTTTTTTTAAAAACAATGTCTAGTTTTTTGAAAATGACTAAGTTTTTAAGTTTGCAATGGCTAGTTTTTTGACTTATTAAACAAACTTAAATGTTAAAACAAAAATTACAAAACTAAGTAAATAATTATAAAATATTAAAATAAAAGACTTGTAATGAAATATTCTAGTAAATATAAATTTATAATAGAGTTATAATTTATTTAAGACAATTCATAAAAATAATTCAATGCTTAGCGCCTTTTATTTTATTAATAGAACTTTCAAATCTCAAATACAAATATAATTCTTTTGAAGAACACCTAATCTACACAGCCACCGTCTAGGAAGGGTTCTGTTTGAACTAGGCCTCTTAATAGCTAATTATAAATTATCATACTAATATTTATAAGCTCCTATATAGCTTCTTTGTAAATTATCAATAATATCTATCGGACATTCTAATGGAATTGGCAATGTTGATTGATGTTCCATGAGATCCATGCCGTCATCGCTCCAAGTGGTTAGTATCTCATTGTATTCTTCTTCTTCCTTAGTGGTTAATTTTTCAAAATCAAGATTTCTTCTTTCTGAATTAATCAAATCTTTGAATAATACGGAAATCTCTAGACTGTCCTCCGCTAATGAATGTCTATGATCTCCAATTTGAAATTTTGCCACGCTGAAAGTACTCTCCGATGCTACTGATGATGCTTGAATAGCCAGGATATCCCGGGCCATAATTGAAAGTGTTGGAAATGCCTTGCCACGCTCCCTCCACCATGACAAAAGTTGTTCCTTGCCTTCTTCGGCTTTAATAGTTTTCAATCCTTGATTAAGATAAGAATCAAGTTCATCATCAATAGAGGAATCCAAGCCTGTTATATCATCCATAAAACTTCCCATAAAACTTCTGCTCCAAATTTAGAAGTAGAAGGAGCAGTTTCAGTACTAGTTGTATCCATAGATTTATATTTATCAAATATAAATCTAGCATAAGAATATATGCTAGCTTGGCAGTTTTCGAGAGATGGTTCTTCATTTTCTTGAATTTCTAAATTCTCATAAATTTTACGAACAAGTCCCTTTGCACCTCTTAGTTTTAAAGATGGGTTAATAAGAGTAGAAATTAAATAAACTTCGGGAATAGGGAAAAATACTTTTTAAATATTAAAATTATTTCTTTAATGGCCGGTGCATAAGTTGGAAATGTTTTATACTTAGAAAATACAAATGAAATTCCACAAATATACCATAATATTTGGCTAACAGTAGGATAATATATACCAGAAAATTATTTTGTAGCATAATAAAATTTTTCTAAAAATCTAGTGAGCTCTCTGATCGCATCCCAATCAGAATCAATAATTTGATCAACAGGGTAAATATTATGCATATTAAATACCTTTTGGATATGCACCCGATAATTAAAAGCAAATTTAAGCATTTCATAAGTAGAATTCCACCTAGTACAAACATCTTTTCGAACTTTTCTAAATGGAAGGCCAGAACTAGCACATTGTTGAGCAAATTCACGAATTCTACTTTGTTTATGAGCACGAAAAATATAGTTACAAGCATGTTGTATTTTATTACAAGGATCAGAAAATAAATTAAGACCATCTTTTACAACCAAGTTAAAAATATGGCATGCACATCTAACATGAAAAATTGTTGGATTAATTGGACAAAGTCTAGCTTTTAAGCTATTCACCTTTACCACTTTTTTTACTACTTTTTTTAAGCATACCAAATATATTTTTAGGTGCCATAATTTAAATACGAAACTAAATTAAAAAAGCTAACACAAATATTAAACACACAAATGAAATACGAAAATATAACACGTAAAGTAAACACAAAAATTAAGCACTAAAATGATACGCAAAATTATATATTAAAATTAGAGATGGAACGAGTGCACTGTGACTAAATATTGAAACTTGAAGAAATTGCCCAAATACTTGACGAATTTAATTTAAAGCTTGAAAGTTGCTCCAAAAAAATTGCCCAAATACTTGAAAGTTGAAACTTGATACTTGATAGTAACAAAATT
>MU704620.1:0-17441 GCA_026770625.1 Nicotiana glauca
TATTAATGAAACTATTTTTTGTAATTTTTGTTTTTATATAAAGATAAAATATAAAATACTATTTTTATATTTTTTTTAAAGATTAAAATGACTACAAAACATTAATGAGACTATTTTTGTATTTTTTTTTAAAAAATTATATAAAGATAAAAATAAGGTCCTACTATTATTATTATTTTTTTTTCTATATTTTTCAAGATTATATTAAAATAAAAATAGGTTCAAAGGAAAATATTCTCTCTAAAAATATCTAATACATTAAAGTAGAGTAATATGCAACCATTTTTGTATATATATATATTTTTTTACTTTATTTATTATTTTTTTTTTATGATGAAAATAAATTAAAGAAGTCAAAAATAGTTGAAATAGTTATATTTGGCCTAAATTAAATATTTACCTGCTAAAAATGGGTAAAATTTTGGGGAGGGTCAAAAATCACATGTCAACACCGCTCCTGATGTCAACACCCAGGATCCCACACCTCCACAAAACACCCCACAACCACAGATACAACCCACTCATACCCAACACTGCAACACATGCCACACTCCCAACAACACTCCACTACTCATTCCTGAGCCACTGAACGCCACAAATGACCATCTCCACAACACTCCTATTTTTGTGGATAATGTACCCCACTACACCCTACCAATATCAAATGCACCTGAGTCTAAAGACAAAGACTCCCTTATCAGGAACTTAGCGGTAGAACTTAAGAAATTAACCAGCCGAGTTCAGGGCGTGGAAGGTAACAAAGGTATTGAAGGAATAAATTATGAAGACCTATGCATTTAGCCAGATGTTTAACTTCCGGAGAGGTACAAACCTCCCAATCTCGAAATGTTTGATGGAACAGGAGATCCCAGAATCCACCTGAGGACATACTACGATAAGCTGGTTGGAGTTAGAAGGAATGAGAAGATCCGTATGAAGCTCTTCATGAGGAGCCTGAAGGAAGATGCTTTATCCTGGTACATCAGCCAGGACCCCAAGAAATGGACGAGCTTGGTAAGCATGGCATCGGATTTCATGGATAGATTCTGATTCAATACGGAGAATGAACCGGATGTATTCTACATACAGAATTTGAAGAAGAAGCCCACCGAAACATTCTGCGAGTATGCTACTCATTGGAGGTCAGAAGCTGCAAGGTCAGGCTGGCTCTAGAAGAAGAACAAATGAATAGATTCTTCGACTGGGCTCAGGATACCAATATTACGAGAGGTTGATGCTGATCGAGGGTCAAAAGTTCTCCGATATCATCAAAGTTGGAGAAAGAATCGAAGAGGGCATTAAGAATGTTATGGTTACGAATCTTGAAGCACCACAGGCCACCAATAAGGCTTTACAAACTGGTGGCATGTCCAAAGAGAAGGATGTAAGTACCGTAATGGTCGCACAGGGAGTCAAATCACCACCAAAATACCACACTTACCCATCACTTTCACTTACATATTAGCCTATCCTGAATTACCAAGCACCCGCACCCTCTTATCTACCTCCTGTTTACCAATCCTCTCCACCTCTCACATATCAACCCACCTCACCCAGACACTCTCAACCAGCACCTGTTTACCAAGATTATAATGCTCAACCCTCTCACTACCAATCACCTCCCACCAGTCAAAATTTCCCTAGACCCAAGCCAAATTTTGACCGCAAACCTCCCAAACAATACAAAGTCATCAATGAACCAATTGACCAGCTATACGAGAGACTTAAAGTTGTTGGTTACATCACTCCTATCCCAGCCAAAACTCCAAAAAATCCCTCACAGTGGGTCAACCCTAGTAAGACCTGTGTGTATCATTCCAGCATGAAGGGGCACACCCTTGACGAGTGCCGCTCATTGAAGGACAAGATTCAAACCCTGATCGACAATAAGGTCATAGGAGACAAGGAGCCTGCTCCTAATGTTCGTAACAACCCTTTGCCTGACCACAAAGGTGGAGACATTCACATGATCAAGATCAAAGATGATTGGGACCACAAAGGGTCGATAGGTTTGATTGCTGAGGAGGATGAACCAAAGAAACAAGCGGTTACACATAACCCAATTGTTGTGCAGAATCATCCCTCCAGGGATGGTGAAGTAAATATGTCTACACCTCTTGAATTTGAAGCACCTCCTTCTGCAAAGGCGCCCGGGCCAATCGAGGTTGAATTTGGAGTTCTAAAAGTACCTGCACCCTTTAAAGTCGTTGTGTTACCACCAAGGGTGCCTATTCCTGTGGCAATCTCGGACATAACACCATTCCACTCAAATGCCATATCATGGGATTACACTGCTGAGGCTAGGAGGAAAGGAAAGAACAAGACAGGAGAAATAATTGCCATGCAAGGAATGACCAGAACAGGGAGGGTTTACACCCCAGAGCACCTAGCCGAGTCCAGTAAGCAAGCTCCGGGACGGCCTATTGAAATAGGGCCCGATGATCTTTGGAGGAAAGTACAGGCTAAGGAGTACTCGGTCGCTGAACAGTTGAACAAAACACCAGCACAGATATCTATCTTGGCTCTTCTACAGAGTTCTAACGCTCACAAGAATGCCCTAATGAAGATACTGAGCGAAGCTTATGTGCCTAGCAATATAATCGGGGGTGAAATTGCGAATATGGTAGGGCAAGTGCTGGAGAGCTATAAAATAACCTTCCACGAAGATGAGCTACCGCTGGAAGGATTGAGCCATAACAAGGCACTGCACATCACCATGCAATGCGAAGATTATTTCATCACTAGAGTCCTGATCGATGGAGGATCGAGCCTCAACATCTGTCCGCTAATAACTCTCAGAACTTTGGGAAAAAGCCTGCACGAGATCAAAGATAGGGATATCAATGTCAAGGCCTTCGATGGGTCCCAGAGATCTACTATTGGAAAAATCAGCCTATTCGTACAAATGGGGCCAACATGGTTCGACGTCGACTTCCAAGTAATAAGTGTGCCGGCATCCTACAATCTACTATTAGGACGGCCCTGGATCCACGCTACTGGAGCCGTAGCATCGACCATGCATCAGGCTGTAAAGTTTGAATGGAATCACCAAGAGTTGATCATTCATGGCGATGGTAGTAACCCCATATATAGTCGCCAGACCATCCCAATGATCGGAGGAAGAAGAAGAATAGGCGGAGAAACATACCACCACATCGAAAGGGTCAACGCTGTAGATAAGGATAAGTGGTGGGACAACAAGATCGAAAGTATCCTGAATTGGTGTGGGTACGAGCCTGGAAAGGGACTTGGTAAAAATCTTCAGGGGATCACTAAGCCCATCAAACTAAAGAAGCATGGTACTATATTTGGCTTAGGGTACGGTTATACTTTGGAAGAATTCCAGAGTTGGTCGCCACCATGGTGCGGTCCCTACTATCCATTGGAGCTTCCGATACCCAGCCTGGAGCAAACCTTCCAGCCGGCAGATACTATATATGGGTCAGAGGAAGATGAAACGTTGGCAGCCATGAAGAATTTGTTTCTGGAGGATGATGATATGGACTGTTGTGTTCTTTTCGAGGAGGGAGGGAGGAAAGCCCTTCCATACAAGCTGTCAACTAGGGAGACTGCCTCAGCAATTGGTCAATTAGGACCGTCAGGGCCCGAAAGGCTTCGGGGTAGCAAGGCTAAACAAAAGCACCATGCATATCATTTTTTAGCTTACTTTACTAGTTGATTTTCTTTCCGCATTGTCTTTAATTTCGAAAACAGATCCGATGTTTCAAACAATTATGAATTTAATCAAAGCATTTCAATTTGTCATATATCGCACTCTTATTATTTTCTCTATCATTTACTCTATTTTTATATTGCATTACTATTACTTACCTTGGTGATGAACCAACAATTGTGACTTGCAACGAAACAACTCAACAAAGGGACATATACTCAGAGGAAGATGAGATACCTGAAGAGGTCGTCAGAGAAGTTGAGAATTTTGAGAATAGACATAAGTCTAACCTGGAAGAAAATGAGGTCATTAATTTGGGAGATACAGAAAATGTCAAAGAAACTCGCATTAGTGTTCACCTGTCGCCATCAGAAAGGTTAGGATATACGAAATTTCTAAAGGAATATGAGGACATATTCGCATGGTCGTATGATGATATGACTGGTCTCAGCACGTCCATTGTAGCTCATAAACTGCCAACAGATCCAACTTGTCCGCCGGTAAAACAGAAGCTCAGAAAATTCAAACCCGACATGAGTTTGAAAATCAAAGAAGAGGTTACTAAGCGGGTCAAAGCCAAAGTTCTCAGGGTGGTGGAATATCCAACGTGGTTAGCCAATATTGTGCCAGTACCAAAGAAGGACGGGAAGGTTAGAATCTGTGTCGACTACCGGGATCTTAATCGGGCCAGTCCCAAACACGACTTCCCCTTGCCAAACATACACATTCTTATCGATAACTGCGCCAAGCATAAGTTGCAGTCTTTTGTTGATTGTTTCACCGGATACCATCAGATATGGATGGATGAGGAAGATGCAGATAAAATGGCTTTTATCACGCCGTGGGGAATGTATTGTTACAAAATGATTTCGTTTGGGTTGAAGAATGCTGGCGCCACCTATATGAGAGCCATGACTACTATCTTTCATGACATGATACACAAGGAAATTGAGGTATATGTGGAAGACGTCATCATCAAATCCAAGAAAGCCATTGATCATATGGAAGACCTGAGAAAGTTCTTCAACAGACTGAGGTACAATCTGAAACTAAATCCTGCCAAGTGCACATTCGGGGTTCCTACTGGAAAATTACTGGGTTTTATCGTGAGTCTTCTAGGAATAGAATTTGACCCATCAAAAATCAAAGCCATTCAAGAATTGTGAATGCCAAAGAACAAGAAGGACGTAATGAGTTTCTTGGGAAGACTCAACTATATCAGCCGATTCATAGCTCAGTCTACGGTCATTTGTCAACCCATCTTTAAAATGCTAAAGAAATACGTTGCTACTAAATGGACTGACAATTGTCAGAAAGCCTTTGACAGAATCAAGGAATACCTATCAATGTCACCAGTCTTGGTGCTGCCCGAGCCAGGAAGGCCTCTATTACTTTATCTTGCGGTTTTGGATGGAGCATTCGGTTGTGTTCTGGGACAACATGATAAAACGGGGAGGAAGGAGCAAGCAATCTACTATCTCAGTAAGAAGTTCACCCCGTACGAGGCCCGATATTCTTTATTGGAGCGCATCTATTATGCTCTGACTTGGGTAGCTCAGAAATTGAGGCATTATTTCTCTGCCTACACTACTTATCTCATATCCAAGATGGACCCGCTGAAGTACATCTTTCAGAAGCCCATGCCCACTGGCAAGCTCGCCAAGTGGAAAATCATGTTGAGTGAATTCGACATTCTTTACGTGACTCAGAAAGCAATCAAGGGTCAAGCCATAGCAGATCATCTCACTGAGAATCCCGTTGGCGGAGAATACGAACCCTTGAAAACTTATTTTCCTCATGAAGAATTGCCCTTTGTAGGAGAAGATATTGCAGAATCTTACGATGGTTGGAGGTTGTTTTTCGACGAAGCTGCAAATTTCAAAGGAGTTGGCATAGGAGCAGTCCTAGTATCAGAAACCGGCCAGCATTACCCGGTATCCGCCAAGCTCAGGTTCCCTTGCAGAAATAATATGGCTGAACATGAAGCTTGCATCCTGGGGCTCAAGATGGCCATTGACATGAACATTCAGGAGCTGCTAGTGATCGGGGATTCAGACTTGCTCATACATCAATTTCGATAGGAGTGGGAAACCAAGAAATATAAGATACTCCCCTACTTGCATCACATATAGGAGTTAAGGAAAAGATTCACAAAGACAGAATTTCAGCTTGTCCCCGGGGTCCAGAACGAGTTCGCTGATGCATTGGCTACTCTGTCATCCATGATCCAACATCCAGATACAAATTTCAGTGATCCCATCCTAGTAAAGATTTATGATCAGCCAGTTTATTGTGCTCACGTTGAGGAAGAAGCGGACGGAAAACCATGGTTCCACGACATCAAGGAGTACTTGACAACAGGAGAATATCTAGAACTTACCAACGCTACTCATAAGCGCACACTTAGGAGACTATCCAATAACTTCTTTCACAGTGGGGGAATCTTGTATAGGAGGACTACCGATTTGGGTTTACTGAGATGTGTCGAAGCAAAAGAAGCCTCCAGACTATTGGACGAAGTGCACGCAGGGACTTGCGGGCTGCACATGAATGGTTTTGTCTTAGCAAAGAAGATACTCCGAGTAGGTTATTTTTGGATGACTATGGAAACAAACTGCATCCAGTTTGTTCGCAAGTGCCATCGCTGTCAGATACATACAGACATGATAAAAGTGCCTCCTAACGAGCTTACTGCAAAAAGCTCACCGTGGCCATTCGCCGCCTGGGGAATGGACGTCATTGGACCTATCGAGCCTGCCGCATCATACGGGCACAGATTTATCCTGGTGGCAATTGATTATTTTACTAAGTGGGTTGAAGCAGCGTCGTACAAGGCACTGACTAAGAAAGTTGTGGCAGATTTCGTTCGTGGCCGTACTGTTTGCCGATTCGGAATTTCGGAATCAATCATCACCGATAATGGTTCCAGCCTCAATAGCGACTTGATAAAAGCAATGTGTGAGGCATTCAAGATTAAACACAAGAATTCTACAGCCTACAGGCCTCAGATGAATGGACCTGCAGAAGCGGCCAACAAAAATATCAAGAAAATACTAAGGAAGATAGTGGAACGTCACAAACAATGGCATGAGAAGTTATCATTCGCCTTATTGGGATACCGCACCATGATCCGCACATCAACCGGAGCAACTCCCTACATGCTGGTTTATGGTACAGAGGCGGCCATCCCTGCCAAGGTAGAAATTCCTTCCTTGAGGATCATACAAGAAGCAGAGTTGGATGACGCAGAATGGGTAAAAGGTCGCTACGAGAAGTTAGCCCTTATAGATGGAAAAAGGATGAATGCAGTTTGCCACGGTCAGTTATATCATAACAGAATGTCCAGAGCATTCAACAAAAGAGTTAAGCCAAGGAAGTTTACACCGGGGCAGCTGGTGTTGAAGAAAATATTCCCACATCAAGACGAAGCTAAGGGAAAATTCTCTCCCAACTGGCAAGGACCGTACATGGTTCATCAGGTTCTAACTGGAGGAGCCCTTATTCTTTCAGAAATGGACGGAGAAGTCTTGCAAAAGCCAATCAATTCAGATGCAGTGAAGCGATACTATGTGTAACCACTTATGATTCCCTTTATGATGTAATTTGAACTACGCCTGACCTGATTCCCGTTTAAGAGGGGATACGTAGGCAGCCCTATGGTTTCGGTCACAATTTAATAAAAATTCCATTTTCCCCTACTATTGGAACTGGGGCAGAATTTTGAGGAGGACCCTCAAAATTCCGAAGTTAGTTTTCAGCCACTCATTGCCAGGAATGCCACCTCAATAAACTGGGGCAGAATTTTGAGGAGGACCCTCAAAATTCTGGAGTTGATTTTTTCAGTCGTTCAACGCAGCCGTCAAAGTGCCAGCCCAGTAAACTGGGGCAGAATTTTGAGGAGGACCCTCAAAATTCCGGAGCAAGAGAGGTTGCAATGTCTTGAACCACGTCACAGTCGTTGGTTCATCTAAAGAAAACTATTTTCTACTTTCATTATATTTACTAAATCATGCATAACTATGGTTCAAATTGCTGCTGTTTAGCAAGGCTACCCCAATGATACGCGACGC
Organism: Nicotiana glauca; assembly: GCA_026770625.1. Classification (NCBI taxonomy): domain Eukaryota; kingdom Viridiplantae; phylum Streptophyta; class Magnoliopsida; order Solanales; family Solanaceae; genus Nicotiana; species Nicotiana glauca. The sequence goes on from MU704620.1 coordinate 7,744, forward strand.
CGAAATCTAGGGGAAAACGAACTAGCTTTTCCCCTTACAAAACTCACGATTTTTTTTTATGCAGGCACTCGACCTACAAAATCTTCAGGTATATTTACATACACATACTTTTGCAATAATGCAACTCTTCTCGGGATCATCACTTATTCGCAATCGCTATCCATACACAACTTTCCTGTCAGTCATGACATCGTGATCGGCAATCAGCTAAGAAATCTCATTACTATCCGTCCTTTTTCTTCTTGCATTGCATAAGGCTACCTTTCTTCCTTCCGAGACTAAACGTTGTCTCCATCTCCATTATCGCATTGCATAAGGCTACCTTTCTATCTTTCGAGACTAAGCGTTGTCTCCATCTGCATTCTTGCATTGCATAAGGCTACCTTTCTGCCTTCCGAGACTAAGCGTTATCTCCATCTGCATTGTTGCATTGCATAAGGCTACCTTTCTACCTTCCGAGACTAAGCATCGTCTCCATCTGCATTATCTGCATTGCATAAGGCTACCTTTCTTTCTTTCGAGACTAAGCATTGTCTCCATCTGCATTTTTGCATTGCATAAGGCTACCTTTCTGCCTTCCGAGGTTAAGCTCTACCTCCACTTGCATGGCTGAAATACCGCCACTTTGTCTTTCTCGCATGGTTGAAATATTGCCATTTCACATCTTGCAATCGGCTGAAATATCGCTAAACTTTATTTAAATTCTACATCGGTTGAAGGATTGCCAGTTCATCTCCATCATCATCTAGACTTATGTTTTTTGTCGGTTGAAATATCGCCATTTTACTTTTTACGTCGGCTGAAACATCGTCTATTTGATTTAAATTTCTGTCGGCTGAAATATCGCCATTTTACTTTTTATATCGGCTGAAACATCGCCTGTTCGATTTAAATTTCTGTCGGCTAAAATATCACCATTTACGCTCTTTGCATCAGCTGAAATATTGCCATTTGCGCTTTGCATCGGCTGAAATACCACCAAATCTTGCGTCTCATGGGCTGAAATTTTGCCAAACTATCCAAGGGCATCATTGTTCGGAGGCACCATCTTCATAGCCCGAGAACACCATGCCATGGCCCGAGGACCCCACTTTATATCCTGCACATCATTATTCAAAGGCATCATGGTTCGAAAGCACCATTATCATAGCCCGAGAACATCATTTCATAGCCTGCGAATCCTTTAATTTTGCACTTCATGGCCCAGGACATCATGGTCCGAGGACGTCATCCTAACCGTCCAAGGACAGCATTCATGGTCTAACGGGAACTTGCATCATGTTTAAGTTTATACACAATATATGCATGTATTGCTTACTTGCAGGTACACTGGCTAGCAACGGCCGTCTTAGCAGGAGCGATCCCGCTTCGGTCCTCGCCGCCGATCCAGTTTCAAACACCTCTTGCCCCCTAAACATCGTGCCCATCTCTTTCAAATCACCATCGGCATGTCCCGTCAATGGATCCTGAACTACATACGGCCTGATTCTTGTAAAACCAGGGATATGTAGGCAGCTCAGAAACCGGAGCTCGGTCAAACTCTTTGCAAATCGCCGCTTCCGGTCAAAATTGGCCATCATATCTTTAGCCGACAACTCTTTCATCCTTTCCGGGTAAAGAGGGGCAGTTGTGGATACCCAATTTTTTCCTAAGTATTTTTATACCCAAAATACTTCCAAAATAACATATTGGTGCATATATAAGCACACCCAAGAGTTTTGGCATTTTTAAATGATTTTTTTAAACCAACTTATTGCCTATTTTAATACAACAAAATCCAATAATTATTTCCAAAATTATCATTCTTGGTGAATAATTTATTCTATTCTCACATTTACACCAAAATATAATTAAGGTAATTTTCACATATGTTTTACAAGTTCATTTGGTATTTTAAAGCTAAATTGCATATTGTTGCAATTATAGCCTATCTTTTAATTTATGGCATTTTATGTTTATAAAATTAGTCCCAGTATTTTTTAATTGATATTTATATAATATTCATTTACCCAGTACTCTTAATCTGCTTTTTAAAATTGTATTACTATTTTATAAAAAATTTAAAAGGAAAATTGGCTATTTACGACCTAGCCCCAATTATATTTCAATTATAGCCAAATTGGCACCCCTATTCAACCCAATTCAGCCCCAAAATTGAGCCCAAATCACCCTAGCCCAATTTCGTCCTAACCCGACCCAGTACCCATTTAAACCAAACTCGTCCGTTTTCTTCAAATCTAAGCCGTTGATCATTTTGATCAACGGCCCAGACCTCTCCTTTCCTTTTTTAATTCCAAACGACCTAAACCCTATCTCATTTTCTCTCGACCGCCGCCTCTAAATCGCCTCCTCTCTCAACTCTCTCTCAACTCACCTTAAACCCTAGCCGCCGCCTCTCACTGAAACCCTAATATATGGCTTCTCAGGCTCATCGGAGGCATATACTAGCCTCTCATGGCTTCTGTGTGCTCGTTTATAAGGTCCTATGACCAGGTCTTGAAGGGTTTTGATCAAGCCTTGGCTCGATGACTGTTCTCCAGTTGACTTCGACCTTTGTCCGGCCAATCATGGCTATTCGAGTTCGACCTTCGACTTTCCTGATCAGGTCGATGGTTTCTAAAGCCTTTCTCATCACCTAGGTTTCTTATAAAACCCTAATCTCTGAGGTTCCTTCGATTTATTTTTAGATCTGCTCTAGATCTATGTGTGCGCGAACCTTCTAGGCATTTTTCTAGAAGTTTCTTTAATTTTTTGCTTTTAGAAACTCTTTATTCTTCAACTAGGGTTTCATGTCAAGATATTTCAAATCTCTTCTCCGATTCTCAACATGTTTTACTGTGTTTTGTTTGTGTGGTTTTCTATCTAAGTTAGCATGTTGAAAACCCTAATTTTTGGGATTTTGTTTAAGTTTCTTAGTCTTTTTGGTAATATTTGTTTGATTTACCTTATTTTTATCTGAGTTAGCATGATAAAAACCCTAATTTTGGGGATTTTGTTTGAGTTTCTGTTTGTTAATATTCGCTTGATTTACCCTTCTTCTATACCTGAGTTAGCATAGTGAAAGCCCTAATTTTTGGGGCTTATCCGAGATTCTGAATCTGTTTATTTGTTTATCTACTTATCTCCTCTAAACTCGATTGATTTTCGAAAACCCTAGTTTCTTTGGGGACTATTCGATTTCTTTGAAATTGTTTGTGCAACTCGTATGGTTTTCACTCAACTCTTTGCATGCTTCTGATCTTCTTCTCTATTGTTAAACACTGAAACCTGACTATCATGCTTCGAGTATTTTCTTTTGAGCTACCACTATATGTTGTTCTTTTGCCCTAGCTTTGTTTCGTGTGTCTATTACTTGTGCATTCATTGATATACTGAGTTCCTTCTGTGATTGATTTTTTTTTTCTCAAACTCGTAATTGATTTCAAAACTTTTCCTTTCGTGAAATTCTTATTTTTACTCTCCTGTCAAGGGTTAATTGATTCGCTTTCCTTTGATTGGCCTCACTGAATCTTTCCAAAAATAAATTCAAATTCTGTACTTAGACTTAATTGCTATTGTATGACTTTTCTGTTTCTTTTATGGCAACAGCCATTCTGCTTACAAGATTGATTCTCCTTTCCTTATTTGGATCATGTTAGTATCCGTTTGAATAAGACTCCCCTGATTAAAGGAGAGTCTTATGCTAATTGATTCTGATTTGTGATCATGCCCATATTTGTGTTGGATTTTTACTTATTACCTTACTCTACTCGTTTTCAAAAAGCTATAAATACTCTCCTCCCTTTCCTTTGAACAGACGAACACAAAAAATAATCTGAGTTCAAAAAATCACTCTTACTTAAAAAAACTCTCTCTCTTTTCTGCTACTTGTGCTGCTGTGGACTTTTGTTTGCTCTACTTTCTTCTGCACTTTTGCTTCTCTACTGGTATGTTCTAGTTAATTTTCAAGGTTCATCAACAACAACGTTCATTCTTGTCTACTTCTGATCTTGTTTTCTTTGGTTAACATGTGTTTCTAGCATGTTGTAACATGTCCCTTTCCCTTGTAATTCAATGTTTAATTTAGGTGTACATCCTGTCAGTTGTTGGTTATTTATTTGATACTTTATGAATCCCAAACCCTCATATCCCCTTTATATGCTTTAAGTTATGGTTCAGAAACATGGCAGTGTCTGAAATCATTGTCCATGGCTATGAACTGGGCCTTTTGGGGGCCTAAGCATGTCAATTTCCCATCCCTATTCCCTCATTGCATGTGCTGAGTAACAGCCTTGGCCTGCCAGTATTTCTGATTATTATTCAGGCCATGGCTTGTCCTCCAGTAGGTCTTTACTCCCTAAATGTTAGATCAATAGGTTTGGTTAGGGGTGTGCCAGTCTATTTTGTGGCTGGGCATGACCACCAGCCTGCCTGGGTAGCCCTTATCCCTTCTTTTGCACTTACATCTCATTCTTAGAACTTAAGTTTTGCCCCTCTTGTGTGAGCCTTGCCTTGGGACCCTGGAGCTCCCTCTGAACTTGGGGCTGGCCCTTCCACACTGCATAACTCAATTTCTGTTCAACATCTTGGGTGTATGCACTGCCCGGTGTTCCTGAAATCCTTGGATCTCTGAAACATCCTAGATGAGAGAAGGCTTGAAAATCTGGATCTCGGAAGTGGCTCAATTTCATATTATTAGGCCTCAAGTCTTGATTAGGCTACTCGGATGTAGCTGAGGGTTTCTGATGTATTTTTAATTCCAGTATATTTCTTTTGGGCTGTAATAACTTGTATAAATTTAGGGAACTTAGCAAAAGGGGGGATGGGATTTAATTTTTATGCATCAAGGGTAGAAATCCTGCCAATAGGAGTTTGTTATGATTTCTGCAATTTCACACCTAGAAATCATGCCTATAGGTTAACTTTCAATTTCTGCAAATACACCTAGAAATCATGCTTATAGGGTAACTCTTAATTCCTGTAAATACATCTAGAAATCATGCTTATAGGGTAACTCTTAATTCCTGCAAATACATCTAGAAATAATGCCTATAGGATTCATTCATAATTCCTGCATCTCCGCGCATAGATATCCTGCCTATAGGTCAACTTCTAAATTCGTATAAAATATGGTCTATAAACTATTGCAATCTGCGTTTATAAACACCACTAGGCAAACAGTTCATAGGTTCAATAAGAAAAGCTGCATATAGATACCATGTTCATAGGACTTTTGTTAATGTCTAAAAAAAGGTTATCCAAATTAGAAAGCGATAGAAAGCATGCCTATAGGAAATTTTGAATCTGAATAGAGGCAATATTAACTGTTAAACTCATAATGTCCCTGTTAAAATTGGCAACTCCTTTTAGTCTACATCTTCTTTTCTAAAAATCAGTATATAACACATCTAGCTTTAACCAACACTTAGATGCTCAACTAGATCGGTTTTAGTCAACTGCATTCGAGTAAGCCTAATGTGGACTTTTCGCCTAAAAATTATGCGTTGAACCAGTCCGCTCGTCGCTTTATTTAATTAAGAACAAAATCAGTACGTGTGAGACATGCTAAACTCTGTCAGTTTTGATGGTTTATGGAGGCATATTTGAGCCTTGTTTGCTTGTCTGTTTCCTTCTATTTGCAATTACTTGTTTTGGTTGATGCCTTAGCATTTTATCCTTTGAAACTTCTAAAAGCCCCAAATCCCTTTCCCTTTAAGATTAGTAGTCCATTTTGCCTCCGGGACTGATAGGAATAGGACGGGTAATAGCATGCAATAAGTAACGATACCATTCCGCACTTTAATACCTTAACGGGGTGGGAAGGGTAGACATGGAGATGATGATCACACGATAACACTTTGCGTACAATTGGGTACTAGTGTTGTGTGAATGATCCATGTAATGTATAAACCTAGGAGCCCCCTCCCTCTTTATTGGTTGTTATTTTCAGGTTTTCAAAAGCTGTCCAATCTTTTTAAACTTCCGCTTCTTTTCATTTCTTTTAAGTTACTTGCCCCAATTATTTGACCCCTTCCCTTTATTTGTGTATCTCTTCTTTAATCACAAATCGCTTCCTTCGCAAACTTCAGCTCTTTTAAATCCTTTTTGTGATTTTTATTTGTAACTGTTATGTGAAAGATTCTTGTATTTGCAATGCTTGCTTGTCTACTTGCTTGGTTGCATTTAAAGTCACAATTGTAGCATGGCCAGGAACCACACTAGTGGATCTTGGGGGTGCCTAACACCTTCCCCTCGAGATAATTTCTAGCGCTTACCCAAACTCTGGTTTTCTTCTCAAATTCTTTTTTGAAGTATCCTAATGCACTATAATCATTAGGTGGTGACTCTCCAAAAATCCAAAACCCAATTCCCAAACGGGAATAGAGTTGTCCTCCCAAATATCATAAACCCGATTTCGCGAGAAAAAGGGGGGCGTCGACACTTCCTATAGAGGGTACGGAACACAATCAAGCTCTTTGTATCACGGTGAAGTGAGAAAATTATTTTGTCACCAGAGTGTTGGTGGATAATGGATCCAGTGCAAATATTTTCCCTATGTCCAATTTGCAAAAGTTGAAGATCGGCACCGAAAGAATCCACATGAGCAGTGTAGGTGTTCGAGGTTTTGATGAGAAAGGAAAAGGTTCTACTGGAGATATAACGCTTGAATTGGTGATAGGGCCAGTTGGTTTCGGTGTGGAATTTCAGGTACTAGACGTGGTTGCCCAGTATAATTTTTTATTGGGTAGGCCTTGGATACATGCGGCTAATGCAGTTCCATCATTGCTACATCAAATGATAAAATTTGAGTGGGACAAACAAGAGATAGTTGTGTGTAGGGAAGAGGATTTATCCCTTTGTGAAGATTCATCTGTCCCATTTATTAAGGCCAGAGATGACAAAGGACCTTTAGCTTATAAAACTTCCGAAATGATGTCTGTCGAAAAGATTCCTGAAGGAAAATGCATTCCAAGGCCAAGGCTATCACCCTCGATCTGCATGGTAGATAATGAGATATTAAAGTATGGTTTTGTGCCGGGTAGAGGTCTGGGCGCATCTTTGCAAGGATCGTGCAGTCAGTATCTCTATGTAAAAATCTGGGTACATTTGGTCTGGGGTTCAAGCATACAGGGGATGATATGAAGAAGGCTACAAAGTTGGAAAAGAAAGCATGGCCACTCTCTAGGCCTATCCCCACCTCTTCAGGACTTTTGTCAAGTTAGGGGCAGTGAAGCGTCCGATGTCAGCAGTTCCAAAGCCTGTGTTTGTCCTTGATGAGGAGTTGATTTGGGAGGGTCCAAAGTCTATTTGGTGAAGTGAACACGGTTGAAATTAAGGAAGGTTCTGGTGACGAAGAGGTGCATTTTTTCAGGCCGAATGTGAAGCTTAGAAATTGGGAAGCCGCTCCTCTCCCTGCTCTGAGGGAATTTCGGTAGTTTGCTTTATTTTCCTTTCTATTTGGGTCATTCCACAGTTGTGGCCCAGATTGTACTTTTTGCTTGTTTAATGAACAGACCCTGTTATCCTTTATTTTCAATGAAATGCAATTTCCCCTTTTCATCACTCCAGAGAGCTTTTACTTTTGTTTTCTTTTTTACAATTCTTTTATGCTGGTTTAAATGACATGACATGCATGAGGAATCTTCGGCCGAGTTCTAAAAGCCAATTTAATTTTGATAATCCAAAATGGAGTGTGATGATGAAGCACAGATTGATGATGATGAATGGGTCAAAACCCGCCTGGAACAATTAAGTTTGATTGATGAGAAAATATTGGCGGCAGAGAGTGGCAAGAGAAGGTGCACCCCCAAAAATTTGAAGTGGGTCATCTGGTATTGAAATACATCATCCCGTATCGGGTTGAAGCTAAAGGCAAGTCTGCCCAAATTGGCAGGGGTCGTTCAATGGTAATGAGAGTGAAAGTGTTGTCCAATGGTGCGTTGTATTTAACAGATATAGAAGGCAAATTTGTAGAAGTGGCTATCAATTCTGATGCGGTCAAAAGATATCATTTCTTTGGTTAAATTGTGTTTGTTTGTACTTGGCATGTTTTGAAGATTGGAATGACGAAAGCATTTTGTTCTGCTATCCAAACACCTTATCCTTCGTTACCCCTTTGAGCCTTATTAGTTTCTTTCACACCCCTCTTTTGGAATCAGTAGCAAAGATAAAAAACGCAAGCATAAATGATAAGTAAAGGAAAAGAGAGAGAAAAGAAAAATGAAAATGAAAAGAAAAAAAGAAGAAGAAAAGGAAAAGAGAAGAAAAGAAAAGAAGAGAAAGTGGAAGAAAAGAAAGCAAAATCACAACAACAAAAGCAATTTCTATGGCATGAACTACGTTCGACCTGATTCTTTTTAAGGATACGTAGGTAGCCTCACGGTTCAGTCTCATCAAAATAAAAATCCAGAAGTCCCCAAGCAAGAAACTGGGGAAGAAGTTGTGGTTGTTGTAAGAAATCTGATTTTGAAAGTTGTAATTTTGAACTCATTTGAATTGTTTTTGAGCCTTTGATACCCTTTCTTTCTAACCTTATCCAAAAGCCCACATTGCGGTCCAAAGAAAGACCTTCTGATCAGTCTTCATCAAATGCCAAGTCGAGTAGGTAGAGGTGATTTGTGTTAGGGGGAAACACTCCGGTCCAAGCAGGAAAGTAATGAAAAATGAGAGAGTCTTATTGGTGAAAACACTCACGGGCACCGTAAGGCGACGGGAGTTGAGGGAAATGAAAATGAGAGTTTCTTATTGGTGAAAACCCTTACGGGCACCTTAAGGCAAAAGTGAGTTGAGATATGAACAAATGAGAGAGGTATATTGGTGAAAACCTTTCACGGCACCGCAGGATGAACAAGGTTAAGGTTTGGGTGAAGAAATCAGGTTATGGAATTCTGGGGCAACAAAGTATGGCAACTGAAAGTTGATTAGTTGGACAAATTGGACTGGTTAATCCAAAATGCATGTCATGATCAATGGTACCAGTTTGTTCCACTCAGATAAGCCTCTTTTCCTTTTCCTTTTAGCAAGTCGTCCATGTTTTGGATTTTCTTTATCCTTAACTCTCAAGGTCATTGCATTTCATTTCTTTTGGGGTTTTGTTTCTCTAAGATGTTCCAATTTCAGTCTTGTTCAAAGCGAATAAAAAAAGATTTCAAAGCTCACTACCAACTTCCGAAATTGGAAATCACGGTGTGGCCAGAACATACCAAAGATAGCAAGATGTAAAGTGGGATATATGGAGTCACCAGAAGTTTCATCGGTAGAATGATTTGGTAACTTCATGGGGATGCAAAGGGTCAGAGATGTAAAACAATGGTTTGGGTATAGAACACTCGGGTCATCAAAGGTCATGAGGTTTGAAAGTCAGTCAGAAAGTCAAGCGGCTCAAGGCCAATTCGGAGAAGTAGGTCAAAGCAAAACACGGCAGCGGAGACATCTTAAGCAAGAATGCCATCAGCTAACCACCATTTTAAACTGACAAGATTTTCCTTTGATTAAAACATGGGCAGAAAATTTCTTTTGTTTCGAAGGAACGCTCCGTAGGGGAAGAGCAAGCACCAAACAGGTTTGACCGTAAACTCTCAGGACCCTCCAGGAAAATGTGGCTTACTTAAATTTCAAAACAATCATGAATAGCATAGTTTAGCATAAAGAATATAAGTTGGCTTCAAAGTTTGCATGTTTAAGATAGGATTCAATTAGGAGTTTTTAGGACCCCACCC
>MU704620.1:17816-29402 GCA_026770625.1 Nicotiana glauca
GAATAATGGGACCTAGTTTCAAGATTTCCATTAGATAATAAGATGTAGCGTAAATTCTATTGTAGGGTAGTATAGTTCAGCTGTAAAATTGTCACTTTTAAGATAAGACTTGATTTTGATTTTCAGGACCCTCCTGGATAATAGGATGTAGTTTTAAGACCCTCGTAGATAACAGGACTTAGCGGAAGTAATACTTTTAGAATATATAACTTAGATTTATAATTGTCGATTAATTAAGAGTTGCCAGGACCCCCCTGGATAATAAGACTTAGCTTTCAAATTATTAGTAATAGTTGGTAGAATAATTCAACTTAACACTCACCTATGTGCCCAGCTAGCAAACTGGGGCAGAAAATTTTCTTTGTTTTGTCTATTTTTGTTGAAATCGGGTACCCACTTGGAGAATAGGGAGAAGCAAGTTAGGTTCATCAATTAGGAACCCACCTGGAGAACAAGGGAATACAGTTCAAGTTTCAGCAATCAGGCGCCCACCTGGAGAGCAAGGGAATACAATTCACGTTTCAGCAGTCAGGAGCCCGCCTGGAGAACAAGGGAGTACAATTCAAGTTAAGCAGTCAGGAGCCCGCTTGGAGAGCATGGGAATATAATTCAAGTTCAGCAGTCAGGAGCCTGCCTAGAAAGCATGGGAATACATTCAAGTTTAGCAATGAGGAGCCCTCCTGGAGAGCATGGGAATACGTTTCGAGTTCAGCAATCAAGAGCCCGTCTGGAAAGCATGGGAATACATTTCAAGTTTAGCAATGAGGAGCCCGGCCGTAAAGCATGGGAATACATTCAAGTTTAGCAATTAGGAGCCCGCCTGGAGAGCATGGGAATACATTCAAGTTTAGCAATCAGGAGCCCGCCTGGAAAGCAGGGAATACATTTCAAGTTCAGCAATAATGAGCCCGCCCGGAAAGCATGGGAATACATTTTGAGTTCAGCAGTCGGGAGACCGCCTGGAAAGCATGGGAATACATTCAAGCTTAGCAATCAGGAGCCCGCCTGAAAAGCATGGGAATACATTCAAATTTAGCAATCAGGAGCCCGCCTGGAAAGCATGGGAATACATTCAAGTTTAGAAATCATGTGCCTTCCTGGAAAGCATGGGAATACATTCAAGTTCAGCAATCAGGAACCCACCTAGAAAGCATGGGAATACATTCAAGCTTAGCAGTCAGGAGCCCGCCTGGAAAGCATGGGAATATATTCAAGTTTAGCAATCAGGAGCCCGCCTGAAAAGCATGGGAATACATTCAAGTTTAGCAATCAGGAGCCCGTCTAGAGAGCATGGGAATACATTTCGAGTTCAGCAATCAGGAGCCCGCCTGGAAAGCATGGGAATACATTCAAGTTTAGCAGTAAGGAGCCCGCCTAGAGAGCATGGGAATACATTCAAGCTTAGCAGTCAGGAGCCCGCCTGGAGAGCATGGGAATATAATTCAAGTTCAGCAATCAGGACCCCACCTAGAAAGCATGGGAATACATTCAAGCTTAGCAGTCAGGAGCCCGCCTGGAGAGCATGGGAATACATTTCGAGTTCAGCAATCAGGAGCCCGCCTGGAAAGCATGGGAATACATTCAAGTTTAGCAGTAAGGAGCCCGCCTAGAGAGCATGAGAATACATTTCGAGTTTAACAATCAGAAGCCCGCTTGGAGAACATGGGAATACATTTCGAGTTCAGCAATCAGGAGCCCGCCTGGAAAGCATGGGAATACATTCAAGTTCAGCAGTCAGGAGCCCGCCTGGAGAGCATGGGAATATAATTCAAGTTCAGCAATCAGGAGCCCGCCTGGAGAGCAAGGGAATACATTCTCAAGTTCAGCAGTCAGGTGCCCACCTGGAGAAAGGGGCAACAGCTCATAATACAATGCAAGTTTAGCAGTTAGGAGCCCACCTAGAAAGCAAGGGAATACATTCAATTCAGCAGTCAGGTGCCCACCTGGAGAAAGGGGCAACATCTCAAATACAGTTCAAGTTCAGTGGTGAGGCGTCCTCTTGGAGAAAAGGAAAGCATCTCAAAATATAGTCCAAGTTCAGCAGTCAGGCGTCCACCTGGAGAAAAGGCAACACCTCAAAATACAGTTCAGTAGTCTGGCGTCCACCTGGAGAAAAGGAAAGCATCTCAGAATGTATTTCAAGTGTTCAGCAATCAGGCGCCCACCTAGAGAAAGGGAAAACATCTCAGATTATAATTCAAGTTGGCAACAAAGGGACTTCACCCGGAGAATACAAGTCAGCATGGCAACAAGAGCTGCAGAATCAAGTTTGGGGATATAGATAGGTTTTTATAATTCATAGATCATAGTTTAGTATAGCTTCATTTATTTTGACATGGTGTAATAAAGGGTTCAGTAAGCAGTAGCAGCAGTAGCAGCAACAGTGAACTCACAGCTTCATGGTAGTCCCAGCTAGCAAACATTCCTGAACTACACTGACCTAATTCCTTTTTAGCCAAGGATATGTAGGCAACCTCAGAAGCAGGGTGCGGTCAAATCTTTCAAAAAATGCTTCCCACAGAGTATTCAAACGGGCAAAAATCGCTCATATCCGCTCACTTTATTTTTGCATGAAAACTCTTCGTGTTTCCGAGCAAAGAGGGGCAGCTGTGAGCATGTGATTTTTGCCCTATATGAATTACTCCTATAAATTCAAAACAAAATAGTTTTTCCATTATTTGCAATTTTGTGAATCTTTGTGGCATTTTCTGTTAATTGTTTGCATTTTTGTCTGTGCATTTAAATTAATAAAAAATGCAATAAAAAATATATGTGCATTTGCATTTAGGGTCCTATTTTATATTTTAGGTTAATTAATTAATGAATTGTGGTAAAATATGATAGAAAATAACAAAAATAGTTTATTTTGCATTTTGGCCTTTTAATTTTTGAATTTTATAGTTTTCTTTTAATTTAGGACTTAGTTAATTTTGGAGAATGCAAATAGTTATTAATTTTGCTTTAGAGTTAAATCAAGTTTATATTTTTGTATTTAACAAAATCTGAAAATAAAAAAAGGAGAAAATGAAAAGAAAATGGTTGTATTATTAAAAGATCAATTGTTTGGGCCAATCTTTATTTAAAAACGCTCAGCCCAAAACCTTCCCCCTCTAAAACCCGGTGACCCAAGCCCAATTCCATGCCCCAACCCGGTCCAGCACCCCCATGAGCTTAAAACGACCCCATTTGGCCTCGTTAAATCTTAGCCGTCGAGGTTGCCTGATCGGACGGTTTGGAAGTCGGGGTCCCTTGACATATAAATGTCCAAAAGTTCCCCCCTACCCCCCATCTCTCATCTCTCTAACCCCAGAGACCCCCCTCCCCCATTAACGTCACCCTAAACCACTGCCTGTCGCCCGCTGAAAATTTCCTACGGCAGCAGCCGGCATCTAACCACCACCAAATTTATACCACACGTTCCTCTCCACTACCCCATCCTAGATCCCCACTCCATTTCCCTCAAAAACCCCTGGAACCCCTCGAATATTCAATTAAAGATCGAAACCCTAGCGCCGCCACAATTTCTGCGATGGCGGCGCCACATCTGTTCAACCACAAACTTCATCCATGCAACCATTACCCTTCCTCAACCCTAATCCACCACCATTTCACCCTAAATCCTCACCAAATTGGTCTTTTCTTGAATCTAAAAATAAAGGGGAAACGAATCCATCAAGCTTTCAAGTGATAGTGTTTGAAACGGGTATTGACCATTTGTTCTCGTCGAGAACATACGGTTAATACCTGTTTTGAATCAAATCGGAGTTGCTTAGGGTTTATTAGCTTTGTTTGTTGAGTTTAGAGGTATTCTTTCCATTCTCTTTCATATTCCTTGTTTGTATTCACTTTCTCCTATTTCCTCCTCCATTTCTATTCTTTCTTTTTCTTTTCGTTTTTTGTTGCTCAGTAGCTTAATTTCGCATAGCAGTAGTTTTTAAGTTAATTCGTGTTAGTTTTGTTGAAAGGCTAAAATTATTTCATTTTGTTTTCATAAGTTAGTATTCAAAATTGTTAAGTACTCTGTTGAGGTGTTTTGTTTGAATTTATTTGTTTAGTTCATAATTGCTAATAGGTGAACTGAACTTATTTGTTTGTTTCATGGAATCACCTGAGTTCTTTGGACTCAATCCTTGGGCCCTTTTCTTTGGGTTGCCATTTATTTTTTGTGAATGCCTGAACTCTGGGCTTACCAGTTTGTGACCCATGGTCATTCGAACCACAATTTGGGCCTTGGGTCAGTCTTGACCCATATAGCCTGCAGAGGGTAAATAATAGGATTTGGGGGTTAATTTGGAAACTTTAGCTTAGGGAATCTTTGATAATAGAAATATGAAGCTTCTAGAAAGCTTGGTTGGGGGTTTTTAATTAAATTTCAGACTTGTAGTAGGTTAGCTTGGTTAACAAGTCAGTAAATAAGGGATCAAGTAGCAAAAAATAAATTGAGAAAAGGGGTAGAGCTGAAAAAGGGAAATCCGATAGTTGCCCTAGTCCCTTGCCTATAAAGGCACCCTAAACTCGCCTTGCAAGGCAGACTGAACAGATCGAAGAGAAGGAAAAATCCTGCAAATAACAAAGTAGCTGAAAATCTTTGAAAAAATATTGTTCCATTGAATTTTAGCTTTGCAATTTGGAATCTTCATTTTCTGAATCAATTGTTTGATTGTTTGGGTTTCTAAAATGGTTTGAGGTCGAGTCATTTAAGCTTGATCTGTTGTTTGTTGGGGTGTTACTTGTTTGGAGTTGATTCCTAGACTATTTGATCTCATTTGGTGGGTTTGAAATTAGGTTTAAATTGATGTTGATTGTTGCTCTGTAGCTGCTGACTCCTTACCTTTTTTTCTTCTGTTTCTTCTACATCCAGGTACATATCTCCTAAAACTTGTAATCTGATTCTCCAGTTGGAAGTGAAATAAGAAATGGGAATTTGGAGTTTTTGATATTCAGTTGTGTATGTTGTTCATGTGTTAAGCTTGTTGCTTGAATCCCTTCTTCATGTAAAGCTTAGTTTGTTATGTTAAATACTAAGGTTGCTCAAAGTTCTATGCATCTAATATGCACAATATGTGAATCATGCTGAGTAGAGTTAGTAGCAGCTTACTTAGTTAGAATGTCCTTTCAATTATTGAGTTATATGGATTCCACAGTTTTTGTAGATATAGGTTTGGTAATTACCCTTTAGTAGTTTGTTAGGGATATGATGTAATAATTGAACTATTGTCACTCTTGAAGCATAGAAACTATGAAAAATTAATTGTAGGATAGTCTGGAATTTTCAATGTTTAAAAGGCTTGTTATTATGTTTGAAGTGTTAGTTTAAGCTTTAAGTTTTGAGTATCATGTGAGTGTGTTCAAGCCTGACAGGCAATTTGAATTTATTGTTGTTCTACTGTAAATTGGTATTTCAGCAGTTATTCATCATTTAGTTGGATTCCTTGGCTGTTTGAATATAATTTTTCCAGATTCATTGAGTTATATTCCATTGCAGTACTTAAATTAATTCGAGGTTTAAAGATTTGAGGATGGATATGGTTTAATTGTCAAAATGAAGCCCTGTTTTTGTGTTTAAGCCGCAATTGGTTATTGGGATCACTATGATTTTGGGATCCTATTGAGCCCATGTTTGAGATAGAAATTGGATTCACACCAATATTAAAATTAGTCCTGATATTTGCAGTCCATTTCAAATTGGGCTTTCTCTTAAGATTTGGTATAGACCATTGGATAAAACTGGTAGTCTGCCAACAATCAAAAAAAGGTAGCAGACTGTGGGGTTTAAGATTTAAAAGAAAAAACAAGGGCGTTTGTTTAATTATCGCGTCTTGTTAGTTCGAACGTTGATAAAATGTCGTGTGAATGCTTAGAATTTCCTTCCTTCGATTAAGCTTCTTTAAATAATTTAGGTGTGCCGTGCCGAACAAAAATCACAATCGCATGGCCCTCGCTTTAATTAATCTTGTTTACACTTAGAATTTGAGGCGTGCCATTTAGCAAAATTCCATGGCCCTCGCAAAGCTAAAACGCGTAGTTGCTTTAGGCGTGCACTTGAATAATATTACCTTCCTAAACTCGGGTGTGCATTTCATGTGACTGAAATCCAAATCCTTATAACGTTGAGCAAAATGTGCTTCGAATTGCGGGTGCATTTTATGTGACGCGATCTAAAGACATATTTTGGACGACGCTAAATCTTCTTTTAAAATGTATAAAGCGGTTAAAAGTAAAATGCACATAGGTTTAAAATTGTTTCTAAAATCAGATAATTATGCCAATAATAACAGTTGAGCGACCGTGCTAGAACCATGGAACTTGGGAATGCCTAACACCTTCTCCTGGGTTAACAAAATTCCTTACCCGGATTGCTGGTTCGCGGACTGTAATACAGAGTCAACCCTTTTCTTGACTCGGTATTTGAATCGGTGACTTGGGACACCATAAATCTCCCAAGTGGTGACTCTGAATTCTTCAAATAAATAAATTTCATTTCGTTGTCCTTTAATTGAAAAAACTCCCTTTATTATACTCCTTTTCGGGGGTGTAGTGAAAAAGGAGGTGTGACAGTTGTTGTTGTTACTGCTGTCGTCATTGACTCGCGGAAATGAGACGGGGGGGATGATTTCTTCTGACTTAGGAAGATGTTTGGACTCTACACCGCTGCTCGGGAGGGTATTCGGACTATACACCTCTACTCACCTCCCTACTCCAGCCCGGTGTGGCACTTCATCCCTTTTGCTTTCCGTGGGGTGAAGTGGCACTACCGGCCACTAACTCCACGACACAATGTCCTAAAAAGTGGACTCAAAGTATCCATGCAGGTAAGGCCGGCGCTCGCCAAGTCTTCTACCGGGCCGTAATTTCCTTGGCCTGGTAAAAGCTTTTGCTCTTTAACGGGCTACGGCTTCATCTTTTTCTGCTTCTTCCGCATCACTTTCATCTTCTTCATCTTCTCCTTTGAAGATGACATATTAGAATATCGAGATAAGGCAACCAAGGAGACGGTGCTCGAAGATACTGTCGCCGATGATGCACCCCCGAGAATAGATTAGACTTTTGGCTTCTATTATACATACACTTTTTTGCTTCCTTTGTAAGGAGCCCTCGTGGGCTTTTGTAATTATATGTAAGGGCCCCTCATGGGATTTTGTAATCATCGTTTATTAATGAAAAAGGTGTTTCTTCAATTTTCTTCTAACTTATGCTTTATTTCCCTTTATTTGCATTTGTGAAGAATCTGAATGCATCACTCCACCGATTGGTGTGAATGTCGAGAACTCTGGCTCTTGATTGATTAACATGATTCCCCATCAAACCCTTTATCATTCTTTGGACCGAGCCCAGATAGGACTGGCAAACTCGAGCTGTCGAGACCCTTGACTTTGAGTTGAATGAGAGTAGGGCTTCGAGCTTTTAGAACGAGACTTAGAATTTTAGACCCCGCAATAGTCCTCGATGGGTGGGGGGTAATTTGCTCGGATGCCTCGAGGACAAGCCCATATGAATAGGTTTTTAGAGATTATCTTCTTTTTGAGAGAGGTCCTCGAGATCGGGTACCATCTCGAGACTTGTAGTGATGTCATTGGATTCCTGGAGCCTATCTTCTTCTTAGTGGAAGTCCTCGAGATCGGGTACCATCTTGAGACTTGTAATGACGTCCATGGCTCCTTAGAGCCCTTCTTCTTTTTAACAGAGTTCCTCGAGATCGGGTACCATCTCGAGGCCTGCAACAATATTGATAGCTCCTTAGGGCCTTTCTTCAATTTGGTGGAGGCCTTCGAGATCGGGTACCATATCGAGGCTTGGTCGATGCGGGGGTCTCTAATCCCAAAATGTCGTATGGCAGCGTCAAGTGTATGACATGGTCATGAAATGATCGAGGAAATCTCGCCGGCACATCTTTCTCAAAGCAATAAGAGCTTTAGCCAGTATTTTTAATTGGCCTTTAAGATAGGCGAATAGCCGCCGCTTTTTCCATATATAGAGTTGTCTTCGCCCTTTTTAAAGATTCCACTATTTCGAGTAGTTATCCTCTTTTGTAGAGTTCTCCTTTCCTGTGTTAGGTCCTCCATCATTTCAGTTTTGATGCTCTTTGTCAAATTCCCCCTCCAATTATCTAGTTTTACCACAGTCGTGACTACTACATCAAGGTCTGCGCGGCAAGAAGAAAGGAGTTTCTCCTCTGGTTCCCATCTGGTTGATACTGTGCCGGCAGTGCCAGGTAGGTCATCTTTTTGGCAATTTGTTTTGGGGGGGGGGGACCTCCCATCAGAAAAGTCTCCTAACGTTCGAGGTCACTGGGAGTACGCCTCAAAGGTTACTTCTTTAATAGGAAAGGAGCACCTTGACTCAGCGAGGAAGGATTGTGGATTGGGAGAAAAGGTAGTATTGCGGTTACCTTCCCCGTGAGAGAGCATTATGACCAATGTCGAGGATGTATCGGATGAACCTACTGTGCTTCAATCTCTGGCTTTAGAAAAAAGGTTTCTCCTATGCTGTCGTCTTCTTGTCCTATTGAAAGTACTTCGAGGAATGAGGGTTCTCCATGCCGATTCTTTGTCCCATCGAAGGTACTTCGTGGATGCTCGAAGCCCGGGACAATATATACCGAGCGACCGAGTCCCAACCAAGATCGGCACTTCTGGGGCTAAGGGAGCCAGACTAGTGGATGCGCGCTCAACCTTTGAGGATGCTCAGCGGCTCTACTCTACGGTGAGTTTTGACGCAGGCCTTTTGAGTTTCGTGCTTTCCGTTTCTTACTGAGCTCCCTTTTTGCAGGCCTTTGACAAGCTCAAGTCCGAGCTACTTCGTCGTGAAGCCAGTTTGCGGAAAGCTTTATATGGGGGAAAACCCTTAGGCTTCTTTGCAAAGAAAGGGAAGTCGAGTTGGCATACTTACGGTATGAGGCGAGTCGAAGCTTAAGCTGTGAGAGCTACCTGAAAGAGCGGGTAGTTTTTGCTCCAACGGAGTACGTGTTCCTTCTTCTGGCTCATGAGGATAATGTTTTGTTTATTTCAGTTGCAGAAAAGACGGAGGACCTGGAACACCTTGGGAGCGAAGTTGGTCGAGCCAAGCGCGAGTATGATGAGTTGAAGGCTCGGGCGGACGTTCAGGCTTCAGCGGAGGAGGGTGCTCTGGCTAAAGCTTCCGCTTTTGAGGTTTAACTTTGCTTAGCTTGTGATAATATCTTGGTCAGGACAGATATGATTACAAAGCTCGAGTCTGAACTTTTGAAAATAATGGTCGAGGTTGTGGATGCCCGGGTCGAAGTCGTAATGAGCCGAACCAAGACTGATAAGAAATTGGCAGTCTATTTGGATGATGCCGATGCTCGAGCTAAGCTGAGAAGGGCTCTTGATCGCAATATTAGGATCAAAGAATATGCTCGATTTAAATCTCTAAGGCAAACCCTCGATGAGATCCATACTAGGGGTTTTGACCTATCGGAAGAGGTGAAGCGGGCGAAGGCGGACGAATATGGTGCTAAGTCACTTTTGTCTGATGCCAAGGATAGCGAGGATGGGGATGATGGGCCATAGTCCCTAAGAAGGATATAGATTCCCTTTTCTGCTTCTGTATATAGTACTTTCAAATTACGTTTTAAATGTAGCTTGCACTCTTTCACATATATGTACAAAAAGAAATCTTGCGACTTTATTTTTTGTGTACTTCCTTTTGCCTTTATATTTGGTTAACCAGATGAATCAGTCTTCAAGTCAAAAGAGAATCCTTAGATCCATAATATAGCCATGGGCTCATTAGGTTGACCCGTATGCTGTTACACGCTTTGGTCGATACGATCTTTTAGTATAAGCCGACATTTGAGTTCTTATGCTTTTGCTCTTAGGCATATTTAGTTAACTGTTTTGGGTTTAGTCTCCAAGTTGGGTTTCGACTTGAGCTCATTTGACCCTGAAATTTTTGAATTTAAGGCAGGCCCTTAGGCTCTTACGCGTTGGGTCTATACGGCCTCTAGTATGGGCTGGCGATAGTAGCTCTTACATTTTAGGTCGGTACGACCTTTTATATGAGCTAGCGACAGTGGATCTTACACATTGGGTCGGTACGACCTCTTATATAGGCTGGCAATAGTAGCTCTTATGCATTGGGTCGATGCGACCTTTTTTATAGGCTTTATTTTTCCCTCGTTAAGGACTTTAGAAATTGTGTTTTCCTGACTCTTCGATAGTTTGATAAAACCTCGATTGTGAGCCGGTATGTGGAGATGATCGAGCACCTCGAGAGGTTTGGCTCGGTGGCTGAGTATCTCGAAGCTTGTAGTTAGGAGTTGACATGGTCTAAGCTCTTTTGCCTATGTTGAGGGTAGCCTATTTAACCGATTCTTTTCAAAGTATTTTCAAAGTGTTGAAGGCCTGTAATTTTATAGCGACGATCGGGCGTCCCCGGGTCACGTTAGTTTGGTTGGTACAACCTTGTGACTGTAGTCATTTGTGTTTGGCTGGAGCCTTTCAGTCCCCGAGTGAAGTAGTTTCGGGGTCTTTATCGAGGATATGCCTTTTTAAGGGTCTTACAAGTTCAATATATCGCCTTAACTTTAAGATTGGGTTTATGCCTTTAGTAAGGTCTTACAAGTTTTACATGCCTTTAAGGTCTTACAGTTTTGGGTACTTGGTACAAGTATGGTTCATGTCTTGCTTGATGTCTTACAGATATTGTCACTTGATACAAGTGTGGTTAATGCCTTACTTGAGATCTTACGGATATTGTCACTTGGTAAAAGTTTGGTTCATGCGTTGCTTGAGGTCTTACAGATATCGTCACTTGGTACAAGTGTGGTTCATGCCTTGCTTGAGGTCTTACAGATTTTACATGCCTTTGAGGTCTTACAGCTATTGTTATTGCCTTATATATAGGTCGTACGAGACCGAGGCTACCTGCATGTGGTCTTGAGGCCTCCGGTTTTGATAAGCCGATAGTGGTGGCGATTGGCGGCAGTCCCCGATGTTGATACCCAATTTTTTCTCAATATAGCTTTAAAATGCATGTATGTCTTCAAAATCATGCATTAGCATCAACTTGTATTTTTTCACAATTTCTACATCTTTAATTAATTTGCCTAGTATTTTGTTTCTAATAAATAATTACAAAATTACATCACGAATGATTTTAAAATATTTCTTGATTTAATATTACTATTTATGGTCCTATTAAGTTCAAATTATTTCATAAATAGCCAAATTGGCGTAATTTGGCTATAATTGCAATAACTTTGCAATTATAGTCCATGCATATATTTTTTGCATCATTTCAATCAAAATTAGCCCATGGTATTTTTAAATACTTATAATTATTTTTTAAAACATTTCCATGTAGGAAAAATCATTTTTATATTTAGTAATTATTTTATAAATTATCATTAATCAATTGTTTGGGGTATTTAACAAACAGCCTTTTTAATTTCAATTTTAGCCTAAATCTACCAGCTTAATACCTTATAAAATCATCCCAATAGACCCATGCCCAATAACTTACCTGCCCGACCCAGCCATTTGGCTAATCCTAGCCATTGATCATTTTTTATCAACAGCCCAGGATCCCCTTACCTTAATTAAACCACATACCCCCCCCCCCACC
>MU704625.1:0-33734 GCA_026770625.1 Nicotiana glauca
AAAATGGTCTACGGACCTCCGAATTCACTTCCAATCGCGCCCCCAACTCCAGAATCACTATACGGAGCTATTCACTGTCTCGGAATTCCAAACGGACCTTGATAACATTGAAATTCTCTTCAATCCAAACTTATAGAATTTCTTCTAAAATGCTAACTTCTACATTAGGCGCCAAAACGCTCCCGGGTTATCCAAAATCCGATCCGGGCATACGCCCAAGTCCGAAATCATCATACAAACCTGCTAGAACCTTCAGATCCCAATTCCGAGGTCGTTTACTTGAAATTCAAATACTAGTTCATTCTTTTGACTTTAAGCTTCTCAAAAGATAATTCTCTTCCCAAATCAACTCCGAATTTCCCGAAATCAAATTCTGACCACGCGTACAAATCATAATACCTGAGTTGAAGCTGTTCATAGCCTCCGACTGCTGAACGGAGCGTTGGTACTCAAAATGACCGGTCGGGTCGTTACATTCAAGATCCAAGGATAAATTTTGGGGTTCATAGATGTACGACCCCATTCTGTGTAAAGCATTCACACATTCCACATAGCCATCCTTCTCCCCATCATCATCAAGGTTGAGCAAAACAGCTTCCAAAGTATCCTCAATATTAATTGTGGCACTAGCATCATCAATAATCATATCGGTCACCAAGTCCACGAATGAACAAACTTCATTGCTATTTGGTTGCCTCATAGATTTTCATACATGGAAGACCACCTTTTCACCACCCACTTGGAAGGTGAGCTCTCACCGGCTTTCACATTAATAAGAGCCTTCCCTGTAACAAGGAAAAGCCTACCCAAAATAATAGGCACCTCATAGTCCACTTCACAATCAAGAATCATAAAGTCCACTGGGAGGATGAACTTGTCAACATGAACTAACACATCATCAATAATACCCAATGGTCTCTTCATAGCATAATCTGCCATTTTTAACCTCATGGATGTGGGTCTTAGTTGTCTAATTACCAAAGTTTTGAACACCGAATAGGGCATCAAGTTGAATACTTGCCCAGGATCACATAAAGCTTTGGCAAAGTCGGTGCTTTCAATGGTACAAGAGATTGTGAAAGTGCCCGGATCTTCCAATTTAGGATCCATTTATTGCACAATTGCACTCACTTGATGTGTCATCTTTATGGTCTCACAATTCATCGACCTCTTCTTGCTCACCAAGTCGTTCATTAACTTTGCATAACTCGGCATTTTGTTCTACCCTCCTTGGTTGTTACCTTCCCAATAGCCTTCATTATTGCCACTCCAATTGCCTTGGTTATTTTGACCATTCTAATTTTCGTGATTTCCTTGATTGTTCCTATTTCCTTGGTTGTTTTGATTGTTCCAACCACCTTGATTGCTTGCATTCCAATTTCCTTGATTTCCTTGTGATCGCCATTGTTGTTGACTTGGGCCTTGATTGTTGTTTCTTTGCCCTTGGAAGTTGTTTACATATGAACATCCTCCTCCTGCTCATTGTATTGTCCATCTTGATCAAATCCACTATCATCTTGTTCATAATTTTTAACACAGTTTTGCACTTGAGAACCCTTTTGCCTTCTCTTGTTTACCATCATATTAACTCCCTCCACTGCATTTACTTGCTTGGGACTTTGCACTTATTAAAGTTGAGCTTTGGCTAGTTGATTCATTGTGGTGGTCAGCTCGGCAATTGCTTGCCCATTATCATGTAATTCTTTATACAAGTGAATCACATTTGGATCACCTTGAGGAATGTTTGCTCTATTTTGCCATGTCGATGAAGTATCCGCCATTTCATCTAAGATCTCACAAGCTTTCGCATATGGCTTTGTCATGAAATTTCCACGGGTAAATTGCTTGACCATGCATTGATTGGTAGTGTTGATCCCCCTATAGAAAGTTTGTTGAATCATAGCCTCCGTCATGTCATTATTGGGGCATTCTTTGAACATTGTTCGGTATCTCTCCCATATCTCATGCAAAGGTTCATTGGGTTCTTGTTTCAAAGCTAGAAAATCATCCCTAAGAATTTCTCGGCCAATTCATCCTATATATGTCTGTTTACTCCTCCATCAAGTGTCAACAAACCCTTTCAAGTGCTTGTATGCATTTTGACTCAGAGCCTCGGTGAAGAATTTCCGTTGTTCCAATAGTGTAAGCATAATATTTGCGATTTGAAAGTTTCCCACCCTAATGCAAGGTGGACAACGACACTTGCGTATCCTTCACTTGGAAACACCCGATGTGCCGCTGCTCTTGGAGGAGGTGGGGTGAAACGGGAAAATTGTCACGAGGCGGGCGGCTATTTGCTTGAGGTTCAATAAGAACCTCATCAACTTGGTCATCATCCATGTCCTCCTCCAATGGCACATTTCCAAGAGGATCATTGTTGTTGAGAGCCATTGTATCACCTACAATTATTTCACAAAGAGATTAGTAACCGGAACGAAAAAAGACAATTCACACACAACCAAATATATAGCTAAGTCCGTTTTTAGCTCCCTGGCAATGGCGCCAAAAATTGATATCGCCCAAATTCACACCACTAATTGGGATTGTAAAGTGGTCGATGCAATTATAATTACCCAACGTGAGACGGGGTCGATTCTACAAAGCTTATATTGGATTAGGTATATATCTAAACTAAGTGTATGATGTGCCCATAATGCACTTCCACATGTTTGATTGTTTCTTTCTACTTCTAATTTTTTATGCTAATGTTTGCAAATGAAAAGGTAGAGAACGATATTTTTGGTATTGTTGTTTTTCAAGTTTATAAAAGATCTAGGGTCGTGACTTCCACCTTGGTAACCTAACAGATTGTAGGTTGTAGGGCAAGTTTGATTGATCGGGGTCGTAATATAGAAATCACACGCAATTACCCACTCAATACCTCACATTAGTTAGAGTAATTTTGTCCAATTTGGTTTTCTCAAGTCCAAATGTTTATTGCACCAAACAAGTGATAAATGCTCAAGTTGGGTCTTGCTATCTCTAGATTCAACGCTTTAATTGGGACTATCAATTTCTTGAGTTCACCCCAATTCCTTATTAGCTAAATCTTCCTAGACTTAGTCTCTCTTTTTTAGGCATGAATCAATATTTGCAATCATTAATTCTTATCTTCAAGCAAGAACTAGGCTAAATATCACTAACCCAATCACAAACAAGCCCTAAATCAAACACCCCTTAGGTACCCATACTAGGGTTGGATCACAACCCTAGCTAGAAATTTAGCTACTCAATGAGAAAATTGAAGAAATTAAAGAAGAAAATAAGATTAAACTCTTAATAAATTATAAAGGGAATAAAATCTAGTGTTAAAATGTCAAACTATTACAAAGTTACCCAATACAGTAAAGAGAAACGACTATCTATTCTCAGGTGCACCATACTTAACCTAAAATTGACAAAAAAGATCTACTTATACCCAGCTAAAATTATCGGATGAAATTGCCCCTTGGGAGGTTGTGCGACCACACAGTTCTATGTGCGGTCTGCACTTTGAAGCTAACTTGACAGGGTGGCCTTCTGCGATCGCATAAATCTGGGGTGCGGCCGCATCTCTTCTGACTGTGCGGACCGCACATTTATGAGTGCAGCCGCACTTTTGCATTCTGTGGCCGCACAATAATATTGTAGCCCACACATTTTCATTCTACAGCCACATAATAATTTGAGTGCAGCCGCACTTTTGCATTCTGTGGCCGCACAATAATATTGTGGCCCACACATTTTCATTCTGCAGCCACACAATAATAGTGTAGCCCGCACATCTTTATGTCCCCAAAATGCAGCTCTATGATTCTTGTCTTCTGGTGACGCACAATAATTGTGTGGTCCGTACTTTGTAAAAGGATTCTGTCAGTGGCTCTTCAAAGTTTGCGGCCGCACACAGTATTGTACAGTCCGCACTTTGGTCCTTTTTTTCTTATTTTGGTCCTTGTCTAATTTTACTCCTTTTTGAGTTGATTTTCATTTATTTGGCTTGTTTTTCAATATTCCTGTAAGAAATCACATTTAAAAGAATACCTTATAGAATTTTTGAGCTAAAACATAACTAAAAGAGTACAAATAAGTAGTCAAAATCCTACTTGTCAATGACCCATAATAGCTTTTTGTTGTTCCCTCAGGATTCTCACCATTTTCGCAACATGCTCGTCTTCAGCATCATTAGGGGTTGCCTCCCAAACATGTCGTGGATATTGTCTATCATGGACTGACTGGCTACATCCTCCTCGTTGCAGGTATCACTGAATGGATCTTCATGTCGAGGCTGATTTCCTTGGGCCTCAACGCTGTGTATGATGTTGACATCGTTATCTACCCTTTTTACGATTTTTTTCTAAGAAACAAAAAATTAAACAGAATAGTAATCGATGCAAGGATGAATTCAATTATGCAACTATCTAAGCCCCACGATGGGTGGCAAACTATTTACCTATAAAATTTTACAATTGAATTTGTATGTGGTTTATAGACAAGCAAATTGATTTGATCCCAAAATAATAAATAAATAAAATAAAATACAAGACTTAGTGTTGCAATCAAGATAAGACAACAACTAGTTTTGTTCTGGGAGCGAGCTTCCGAGGGCAGTAATAAGAATATTAATAGATGAGAAATAAAGTGTTAATAAGCTTAGAACAATATGCAACATATGTTTGGCATAAGTTTGCCAGAAAATTTGTGTCCTTTACAATGGCTGTTGAAGTCACTATTTATAGTTGCACCTAGAAAATAAGATTTTAGGATCAAGTCCCTCTTAAATAACAGTTATGAGGGCAATTGATGAATATGTAACGACATGCTATGAATGTCAAAATTCTCTATAACGGATTGTATATTTAATACTGCAGAATATTCTTCATATAATGTTATCGGATGGCAAACATTTGTTTGTCTTCATTAGAATTATTCCCCTCAGGGTCTTCTCGGTGCCAACCGAAGCTGCTGCCCCCGGGTTTGGTTTCTACTTGCCTTGTTTTTCGTCTGTCTCCGATTCCACGTATTACTCTGTTATTCGAGTATTTAATACGAACCGATCTATACTGATTCACTTACAATAAGGGGTAATTCAAGTATAACTTTACTTTTTCTTCCTTTTGCATTGTTTAATCATATTTTCAAACTTTATGTTCAAGCATCCATTCGTACGTGGACCAATGTTAACTTATTGGACCACCACTTATGGTGAGGTAGTGTAGCTAGCGTAGTATTTGGTTAGCTTAAAATTAATTTGAGCATTTCTATTAATCCATATGCTTCTGTTTTAGCTTATAAAACTGATCAATAATTAAATTCGAGCATTATTATTAATCCACGTGATTATTTATAATATACCGAAATGAAATAAAATAATAAAGAAAGGAATAATATTGCAAGGAAAAAGAGAGGTAATTCTTATTGAATTTTGGGATGAATTATAATGGGGTAAGACCCCTATATTTATATGAAAAAATGACTTTGCCACAAAGTAACAAACTCTCTAAAAGAGACATTCACTCTAAGTACAATTCTATTCAAAACACTCCCCCTTGAATGTCTATTCAATAAATAATGTGCTTTATTAAAACCTTAGCTAAAATAAAACCTAGTGGGGAAAAATTCTAGTGAAGGAAAAAGAGTGCACATATTTAGAAATACGCCTTTTAGTTGCCTCGTTAAAAACCTATCACGATCCAAGTTCTCCCTCTATGATCTGTCATGACGGTACCTAGTCTCTACGACTAGGTAAGCCTAACACTTAGCGGAAAAAAAATTAAAAGGCATGCAACTAGCAATTACAAGCAATATAATAAAGAAGGTTATAATGCCTCTCGGTATATACAATAACACTCTCTCAAACTGAACAAAAGCACTCCCAAACCCCGAGATCCCATGAACCACAAGCTAAAGAAAAATACATAGTTTTCTAACTCTAGAAGTCTAGACAAAAGGAAAATACAAGAAGTCTATAGCTAAAGGGAGAATAGAAAGGGATTTCTAGGTCTGCGGACGTAGCAGATATACCTCGAAGTCTCTGAAATCGCCTCGTCTCACTGATAGTATGGATGAGCAGGGGAACATGGATCTGAACATGAAAAATATGTGCAGGAAAGGGCACGAGTACACCACATCGTTACCCAGTAAGTGTCGAGCCTAACCTCGATCAAGTAGTAACGAGGAAGGTCAGGGCCCTACTAGTTATATAAATATATAATAAGGTAAAATAGTATAGAACGTGATAATATAATTAAAGATGCTAACAGTCAAATAAAGATGAAATCTTAGAAAGGAAATAACTCAATAAGCAGTGATAACAACAGAGAATCTCCCAGGATAACATCCCGTAGTCCCAAACATAAATATGCAGAGGGTCTCCTGGGATACCGTCCTGTAGTCCCAAATATAAAGGTGCAGGAGGATCTCCCGAAGTACCGATCCATAGTCCCAAAGTAAACAAGCAAGAGGGATATCCTGGGATACCGTCCCATAGTCCCAAAGTAAACACACAACAGTCTCAAGAAGGAAATTTACAGTTTTATTCAAGAAAAATAGGAATACTACTCTAAACATGCTACACAGAATCCAAGTAAGCAGTTTAAGCAAATAAGGCAGTTAAGTCACATAATTATGCTTTTCTAAGCTAAATAGGAAAATAGGAAACTTCAAGTATAAGTATTGCTCAATTAAAAGAAAATACAGATATTTACTTAATGAAAACGGATTTTTTCCCCAACAATTAGCACGTGTACACACTCATTACCTTACGTGCACGGCATTCATATAACAACAGTACCAAAATCCTAAGGGGAGTGTCCCCTTACAAGGTTAGGCAGGCCACTTACCTCGAACCAAACTCAATAAATTCTAAATCATGCTCTTGCCACGAGTATCCATCTCCGAGTGGCCCAAATCTAATCAAATCAATTTCATAATATAAATATAACTACAAAAAACGAGTTTAGCTAAAGGAATCGAAGCTAAGGCAAGAAAATAAAAACGCTCAAAAATCCTCCCTGGACCCATACCTCGAAATCAGGTGAAAATCACAAATTATGAACGCTCATTCACTCACGAGTCTAACCATACCGAAATCACTCAAATCCGATACCGAAATCTTGATCAAAATCCCAAAATTTAGCCTAAGAACTTTTCTCCAATTTTCACCCGAAATCCAAAATTAAATGATGAAATTAAGCTTAGATTAATGGGATATAATCAAAAAGGAGTTAGGAATCATTACCCACTGATTTTCTCTTCAAAAATCTCACAAAATTGCCTTCTCCCGAGCTCAAAATCGAATTTGATGTTATGAGCTTCAAACCCTCAAAATTTCATATTTTTACCCAACGATTACCGCATCTACGGGAAAAGCATCGCTGGAGCAAAATCCACTTATCCGGGCTAGGGCCCCATCTGCGGTTACTAGGCCACATCTTCGGTTTCCCAACCGCATTTGCGGTCCCTGAAGCACAAGGCCAAAACTCGCTTCTGCAATTACCAAGGCGTTTTTGTGGCACCGCACCTGCGGTCCTACATATGCTGGTGCAGTTATAGAAGATTCAACAATATTAGTAAATGCCTAAGTCCAAATCAACTTCCGTTAAGCATCCGAAACTAATCCGAGGCCCCCAAACCTCAACCAGATATGCCAGTCAATCCTAAAACGCATACGAACTTAGTCCAACCCTGAAATCACATCAAACAATACTAAAACCACGAATCACCCTCCAATCCATGCCTAATGAATTTGAAATCTCAATAATTTTACAACCGATGCCGAAATTAACCAAACCATGTCCGATTGATCCCAACTTTTGCACACAAGTCACATTTAACCTTACGAAGCTATCCCAGTTTTCAGAATCGGATTCCGACCCCAATATCAAAATTTCAATATCGATCCGGAAACTTTAAAAATTTAACTTTTGGCATTTCAAGCCTATATAAGCTACGGACCGCTACACACAATCCGGACACGCCTCTAAGCCCGAAATTACCCAATGGCGCTAACGAAATTGATAAAATTCCATTTTGAGTCTGTATTCACACTACTCTAACTATGGTCCAAATTTTAAAGCTTAAGCTCTCATTTGTGGACTAAGTGTCCCAAAACACTCCGAGACCCAAAACGAATCTTCCCAGTAAATCACAATAGCAGAAATAAACACAGGGAAAGCAGTTAATAGGGGATCAGGGCATTAATTCTTAAAATGATTGGCTGGATCGTTACATCCTCCCCCTCTTAAAACATGTGTTCGTCCTCGAACGTGCATTGGTACATACCTAAAGTGGTGAAAAGATGAGGATAACGGCTACGCATATCCTGCTCGATCTCCCAAGTTGCCTCCTCGACTGGCTGACCCCGTCACTGAACCTTT
Organism: Nicotiana glauca; assembly: GCA_026770625.1. NCBI lineage: Eukaryota > Viridiplantae > Streptophyta > Magnoliopsida > Solanales > Solanaceae > Nicotiana > Nicotiana glauca. The sequence goes on from MU704625.1 coordinate 8,355, forward strand.
ACTGATACAATACTCTTTGACCTCAGCTTTCGAACCTGCCTATCCAATATAGTCACTGGCTCCTCGATATAAGATAGATCTTTGTCCAACTGGACTGAACTAAAATCCAACACGTGCGACAGATCACCATGATACTTCCGGAGCTTCAAAACATGAAATACCGGATGAACTCCTGCCAATCTGGGAGGTAAGGCAAGCTTATAAGCAACCTCCCCAACATGTCACAATACCTTAAAAGGATCAATAAACCTCGAACTCAATTTTCCCTTCTTCCCAAATCTCATAACGCATTTCATAGGTGAAACCCGAAGCAAGACCTGCTCTCTAACCATAAATGAAATATCATGAACCTTCCGGTCCGCATAACTCTTATGTCTGGACTGGGATATGTAGAGTCTATCCTGAATCACCTTAACCTTCTCCAAAGTGTCCTGAACCAAATTTGTGCCCAATAATCTAGCCTCGCCCGACTCAGACCATCCTACCGGGGATCTACACCGCCTACCATATAGAGCCTCATATAGTGCCATCTGGATGCTGGACTGGTAACTATTGTTGTAGGCAAACTCTGTCAGTGGAAAGAACTGATCCCATGAACCTCAAAACTCAATCACACACGCACGGAGCATATCCTCAAGAATCTGGATAGTGCATTCGGACTGTCCGTCCGTCTGGGGTGAAATGTTGTGCTTAACTCCAACTCAGTACCCAACTTATGTTGTACGACCTCCAAAAACCGTGATGTGAACTGAGTACCTCTATTTGAAATGATAAAAATCAGAATACCATGCAGACGAACAATCTCCCGGATAGAAATCTCAGCCAACCACTCTGAAGAATAGGTAGTACATACAGGAATGAAGTGTACAGACTTGTTTAGCCGATCCACAATAACCCATATGGAATCGATCTTCCTCAAAGTCTATGGAAGTCCAACTATAAAGTCCATGGTGATCCGCTCCCACTTCCACTCCGGAATCTCTATCTGCTGAAGCAAGCCACCTGGTCTCTGGTGCTCATACTTTACTTGCTGGCAATTGAGGCACTGCGCTACAAACCCAACTATATCCTTCTTCATCCTCCTCCACCAATAGTGCTGCCTTAAATCCTGGTAATTCTACGTGGCACCCGGATGGATAGAATACCGCAAACTGTGGGCTCCTCTAGAATTAACTCCCGAAGCCTATGAACATTGGGCACACATATCCGACCTTTCATCCTTAATACCCTGTCATCACCAAAGGTCACATCTCTGGCATCACCATGCAGAACCTTGTGCTTGAGGACAAGCAAATGAGGGTCATCATATTGACGCTCTCTGATACGATCAAATAAGGAAGACTGATAAACTTAACAATCAAGGACCTGACCAGGCTCCGAAAGATCCAATCTCACAAACTAGCTGGCTAAGACCTGAACACCCATCGCCACGGGCCTCTCTACTGCTGGTAGATAAGCCAAACTCCCCAAACTCTCTGCCCTACGACTCAAAGCATCGGCCACTACATTGGTATTGCCCGGGGTGATACAAGATAGTGATATTAGTCCTTCAGTAGTTCTAACCACCTCCTCTAGCGCGAATTAAGGTCCTTCTGCTTGAACAGATGCTGCAAACTCTGGTGATTAGTATAGATCTCACAAGGAATACCATAATAATGCTAGATCTTCAAGGCTTGAATATTAGCAGCTAACTCGAGATCATGGACATGATAATTCTTCTCATGCACCTTTAGCTATCTAGATGCGTAGGCAATCACCCTACCGTCCTACATTAATAGCGTTCTAAGGCCAATCCTCGAGGCATCACAATAGACAGTATAAAACCCTGAACTTGTAGGCAATATCAATATTTGGGCTGTAGTCAAAGCGGTTTTGATCTTCTGAAAGCTCTCCTCACACTCCTCCATCCATCTGAACGGAGAACCATTCTAGGTCAGCCTGGTCATAGGTGCTGCAATAGATGAAAATCTCTCAACAAACCGACGGTAATAACCCGCCAAACCAAGAAAACTACGGATCTCTGTAGCTGAGGATGGTCTGAGCCAACTCTGCATTGCTTCTACTTTGTTCGGATCCACCTTGATCCCCTCACTCAATACTATGTGACCCAAGAATGTCACGGGACCAGAACTCACATTTTGAGAACTTTGCATATAACTTCTTTTCCCTCAAAGTTTGAAGCACTGTCCTCAGGTGTTGCTCATGATCTTCCCGACTTCAGGAGTATACCAGAATGTCATCAATAAAGACAATGATGAACGAGTTAATATATGGCCGGAATACACTATGCATCAAATGCATAAATGCTGCTGGGGCATTGGCCAACCCAAATGACATAATAAGGAACTCGTAATGACCATACCGAGTCCCAAAAGCAATCTTCTAGATATATGGCTCCCGAATATTCAATTGATGATAACCTGAATGCAAGTCACTCTTAGAAAACATACGAGCACCCTGTAACTGATCAAATAGGTCATCGATACGAGGCAAAGGATACTAGTTCTTCACTGTAACTTTATTCAACTTGCGATAATCAATGCACATACACATAGAACCATCCTTATTCTTTACAATCAAGATAGGATCACCCTGATACATTGGGTTGAATAAAACCCTTATCAAATAATTCCTATAACTGCTCCTTTAACTTCTTCAACTTAGGAGGTGCCATGCGGTAAAGAGAAATAGAAATGGGCTGAGTGCCCGACAACAGATTAACGCCAAAATCAATATCTCTATCGGGATCCATGCTCGGAAGATCTGTTGGAAACATATCAGAGAAATCCCGCACTACTGGGACTGAATCAACTATAGGGGTATCAATACTGACATCTCTCACATAAGTTAGATATGTGTCACACCCCTTCTCAACCATTTGTTGTGCTTTAGAAATGAAATAACTCTACTAGAAGTATGATCTAAGGTACCTCTCCACTCTACTCGCAGTACACCTAGCATAGCCAGCGTCACGATTTTGGCATGACAATCAAGAATAGCATAATAGGGTGACAACCAGTCCATGCCCAAGATAACATCAAAATCTACCATGATGAGCAATAAAAAATTGGCTCTGGTCTCAAAACAACTAAGAGCAATCAAACACGATCCACAACAAGAGTTTCTCCCACAAGAGTAGAAATATAAACTGGGGAACTCAAAGAATCCTGAGAAATGCCCAAATACGGGGCAAATTAAGAGGACACATAAGAATAAGTGGATCCTGGATCAAATAGAACCGATACATCTCTATGACAATCGGAACAATATTTGTGATGACAGAATCGAAGGTAACAACCTCAGTATGGGTAGGAAGGGCATAATATCTAGGCTGGCCTCCCCCTCTAGGGCAATCTCTACCTCCCCGACCTCCACCTCTAGCTGGTTGGGCAGGTGGGGTAGCAACTGGTGTTGTATCATAGCCTGAGAACTCTACATAGCACGTTGTGGCTGAGAAGTCCACAGAGGTGCACCCATCCTAAGTCTGGGAAAATCCCTCACTATATGGCATGTGTCGCCATACTCAAAACAAGCTCTAGAAGGACGTGGAAGCTGTGACTAGCTTGGGCTAAGTATGCTAGACTAACCACTGAAAGAACCCTATGCAGGAGGCGCACTAGATACCAGAGGTGCATAATAAGGCTCCTGAGGTCTAGAAGGAGCTGGAATACCACTGGCTGCTGGAAGAGCTAAATAAACGGGGTGACTCATATAACCTCTACCATGACGAACTATAGCTGGGGCACGGGCACTAGAATAATGGGCTGACTCTTGAGACCTCTTGGCTCTCTCTCCTCTCTATCCCGAGCATGCATGCCCTCTACCCCCCTAGCAATGCTCACCACCTACTGATAAAAGATATCCATCTCTAACTCCCGGGCCATGCTAGATCTGATGTTGGGAATAAGCCCCTCAATAAACTGGCGAACTCTCTCATGAACTGTAGAAACCAAGGCCGGTGCATTCCTAGACAAGTCACTGAAACAGACAGCATACTCCAAAACAGTCATAAAACCCTGACCTAAATGCTCAAACTCCGTGTGCCATGCATCCCTGAGGCTCTGAGGGACACACTCCCTCAAGAATATATCTGAAAACTGAGTCCATGTAAGGGGAGTTGCCTCAGCCGGACTGTCCAACTCAAAAGTACGCCACCACTGATAGGCTGCTCCCCAAAGCTAGAAGGCAGTGAAAGAAACCCCGCTCAAACCTGATATACCCGTAGTGCGAAGGATGTGGTAACACTCCTCCAAAAATCCCTAAGCATTCTCCTATGCTAGACCACTAAATGTAGGAGGCTGGTACTTGTTGAATCTCTCAAGCCTCCGCTGCTCCTCCTTTGAAGCTACTGCCCTATCCTTGTGCTGAACTAGGGCTACAGGCGGTACCGATATAATCTCTGGGACCTGATCAATATGCGCTCACTGCTCAGGAGTGTAGGCGGCGGGAGTCTGTGCTCTTCCCCAACCTGAGATGTAGCTGCAGCAAGGGGGAAGCAGCCCTGCCTGAGCTAGAGTGGTGTACATGCTCATGAACTGTGCGAGGGTCTCCTGGAGAGCTGGAGTAGTGGTAGCAGTAGGCGTATCAGGTGCTTGGGATTCGGATAGAGCTGTTGGCGGCTTCTCTGTAGTAGCTCGCATAGGTGCTCTAGCTGCACCACGTGCGCATCCTTGGCCTATATCCCGACCCCGACCCCGACCCCGACCCCGACCTCTAGCGGCTCTAGCAGGGGGCACGGGTTCTTGGTCATCTCAGGTAGCTTGTGTCCTCCCCATCTATGAGAGAATAGAAGACAGAGGTTTAGAATTTTGATATAAAAAATCTTGCACGACAAGGAAATCAAATGAAGTGGAATTTTCCTATAAGTTGCATAGACTCTCGTAGATAAGTACAAACGTCTCCGTACTGATCCGCAAGACTCTAATAAACCGGCTTGTGATTCATGACTCCTATGAACCTAGGGCTCTGATACCAACTTGTCACGATCCAGGTTCTCCCTCCATGAACTATCGTGATGGCACCTAGTCTCTACGACTAGGTAAGTCATCGGTGCCAACCCTACACCACTATAGAGTGGCAAGAGCGGTCGATGCAGCTTTTACCCGAGAAGGTCGGGATCGAATCCACAGGGAGCTAATATAATGTTTGGAGCTGGATTCCTATCTAACCTAGCAATGTGTAGTGTTCTTGATTGTACTTCTAATCATTCTTGTTTGTTTGTTACTTTTAATTTAATACTAATAATGCATGAAATTAAGCTAAGTAGATATTTTTGTAAGGTTTTCTTAATTGGTAAGAGGCACTAGGAAAGCGACTTACTCCTAGGTGAGTATCTAACGGTATTTAAAACTTAGGGAAAATTATTATAGTTGGGATCGTGATATAGCCAATGCACGAAACTACTCACTCTATACCTCTCGGTAGTTTGAGTGACTTTGCCCTAATTGACTTTCTCAAGTCCAACTGGGTGTTCAAATTTGTGCAAGCAATGTTGGTTCAAGTCGGGTATTCTATCTCTAGGTTTAACCCTTTAATTGGGGCTATCAATCTCTTGAATGAGATAGAATACACCTCAATTTCTTGTAGGCCTGAATTTCCTAAACTTGGACTCTCTTTCTCAAGAAGAGCCTAAGTAAAAAAGGCACAAATTAGTGTTTGCAACCACCAATTCAAGATTAAAAGTAGAAAATAGGACAAATATCATTCACCCAAAAACATCTAAGTCCTAAAATAAGAGACCCATTAAAAACCCACACTAGGGTTGAGCCACAACCCTAGCTCATTGGTTTAGCTACTCATAATTGAAGAAGAAATCATAGATTGAGATGAAGAACAACCCATAAAATGTAATTACAAGATAAGATACTAAGATTAATTGCTAAACAATCTACAAAATTATTCAAAATAGGTAAAATATGCCGTTCACGTGCTCAACTACAGATAAGATGACCTAAAAATCTGAAAAAGTAGTATTTATACACAGCTAAATTTTTCGGACAAAAATTCCCCCGACGGAGGTACCACTAACAGTGAAAAATGGATAGCTGCAGCGGTGAGGTTATCGTGGACCGCGGTCTTCAACTTTAACTCAATCTTCAGGCCCTCTGAACTTCCTCTCCGTAGACCACGGTAAAAGGACCGTGGTCGCGATGGTGGCACCGCTGCTACATAAAAGCACCGCGGTCAGGGGTGACTTGATAAGCCTCAAATATCATCTCTCTGAATCTTGCCATCGCGGACCGCGAAAAAAAGACCGCTGTCGTGGTAGGTCCTTTGCGTCCGCGGTTGATTTATCGCTGCAGCGGTCAGTTGACTCAGCTTTTACTTGTGCAGGTTTCACTCCTTTTTGAGATGGTTTTGACTTCTTAGTCCTTTTTGACCAAACACTGCAAGCAAGCACAATAAGTTAGCTTTTGGGAATACTTGTACACACTTTTAATGCAAAACTCAAGCAAAAAAAAGCATAAAATAGACTAGAACCCCTAGTTATCAGTAAGCCTAAAACTTAGCGGAAAAATAATTAAAATGTACGAAACTAGCAATTACAAGCAATATAATAAAGAAGATTATAATGCCGCTCGGCATATACAATTACACTCTTTCAAACTGAACAAAAGAACTCCCAAAATCTGGAATCTCATGAGCCACAAGGTCAAAATAAATATATAGTGTTCTAACTCTAGAAGTCTAGACAAAAGTAAAATAAAAGAAGTTTATAGCTAAAGGGAGAATAAAGAGGGACTTATAGGTCTGCGGACGTGACAGATATACCTCGAAGTCTCTGAAATCGCCTTGCCTCACTGATAGTATGGCTGAGCAGAGGAACCTGGATCTGCACATGAAAAACATGTGAAGGAAAGGGCATGAGTACACCACAGTGGTACCTAGTAAGTGCCAAGCCTAACCTCGGTCGAGTAGTGACGAGGAAGGTCAGGGCCCTACTGGTTATATAAATATATAATAAGGTAAAATAGTATAGAATGTGACAGTATAATTAAATATGCTAACACTCAAACAAAGATGAAATCTCAGAAAGGAAATAACTCAGTAAGCAGTGATAACAACATGGGATCTTCTAGGATAACGTTCCGTAGTTCCAAACATAGATGTGCAGAGGATCTCCCGGGATACCATCCCGTAGTCCCAAAGTAAATAGTCAGTACAGGGGGATCTCCCGAGATACTGTCCCGTAGTCCCAAATATAAAGGTGCAAGGGGATCTCGCGGAATACCGATCCATAGCCCAAACGTAAATAAGTAAGGGGGATCTCCCGGGATATCGTCCCGTAGTCCCAAAGTAAACACACAAAAGTCTCAAGAATGAAATTTACTGTTCTATTCAAGAAAAACAAGAATTTCTACTCTAAGTATGTTTCACATAATCCAAGTAAGCAGTTTAAATAGATAAGGCAGTTAAGTCACATAATTATGCTTTCTTAAGCTAAACAGGAAACTTCAAGTACAAGTATTGCTCAATTAAAAGAAAACACAGATATTTACTTAATGAAAATGGTTTTTTTTAAGAATTAGCACGTGTACGTGTCACGATCCCGGTTTGCCCTCCGTGAACCATCGTGATGGCAGCTAGTCTTTACGACTAGGTAATCCCAACAACGCGGAAAATAAACAACATTTTCGGAAGAAATACTTAAACACCGAAATAGTGAAATAAAATAATGGTTGAAATGCCACCCGACATACATAATACCAACACTCAAAACTAATAAAATTTCCCAAAACCCGGAACCTCATGATCACAAGCTTTTGAATGTCTAACAGTATCTAAATCCAGAATATCTAAAAAAGAAGGAAATACAGAAGGGCTAATTGTTAAAGCAAGAGTAGAAAAGGACTCTTCGATCTGCGGACGCGACAGATATACCTCGGAGTCTCTATAACGCCTCGCCTCGAGCGTGATGAGTCTGAGTCATAGTACCTGGATCTGTACATAAAAAATATGCGCAGGAAGGGGCATGAGTACACCATATCGGTATTCAGTAAGTGCCAAGCTTAACCTCGTTCGGGTAGTGATGATGAAAGTCAGGGCCCTACTGAGATTAAATGAAATATAAGGTATAACAGAATAAGATAAAAAGTACAGTTGAAAGCTAACAGTAAGAATAAATAAAGGAATATAAGGATAACAATAACAGAAATAGAGGCAAAAACAACCACAAGGAATACCACCCTTCACAGAGATAATAACTGGGGATCTCTTAGTATCCCGAGGATCTCTTAGTATCCTCAATATATGCTAGGGATATCTTGGTATCCCGAGGATCTCTTGGTACCCTCAATTTATACTAGGGATCTCTTGGTATCCCGAGGATCTCTTGGTATCCTCAATATGTATTAGGAGTCTCTTGGTATCCTCAATATGTATTACAGATCTCTTGGTATCCCGCACTTCAGTTCAAATCAACAATACGTACAGGGGATCTCCCGAGATGCCGTCCCGTAGTCCCAAAGTAAAACACACAACAATATCACAAGAAATTCTCAATTAAACTCAACTTTATACCAAGGTAGAACAAGTAATTCTAACCTAACAGGCTTCACATAACACAAATAAGGTAGTTTAAGCAAATAAAACAAGTAAGTCAATTAGGCATACTTCTCTAAGCTAACAGTAGGCTTAAATTGCAAGTAGTAATAACAGGAGAAGAAAACACAATCTTAATTACTTAGCGAAAACTAGATTTTACAACAATTAGCACAAGTACATACTCGTCACCTCTCATACAAGGCATTTCAATTAACAAATATACCAAATCCTAAGGGGAAGGTTCCCCACACAAGGTTAGGCAAGCCACTTACCTCGAACTAGCTCAAAATCAACCCAAAACCACGTTCTTGCCATGAGTACTCGACTCCAAATGGCCCAAATCTATTCAATTCAATTGCATAATTTAAATAACACTTCAAGTAACTGATTCTACAAATAAATTCTAAGCTAAAATATGGAATCACGTAAAATGACAAAAACACCCCTCGGGCCTATGTCTCGAAATTGGGTAAAATTTATATTTTAAGAAAACTTGCACTCTCACGAGTTCATGCATATGAAAAGTACCAAAATTGGACACCAAATGGTCCCTCAAATCATCACTCAAAGGTCTCTAATTAATCAAGCCCGAACCCTCAATTTACCACTGATTTTCCCTCAAATTTCATGTTTAAAATGATAAAAATTACCTCAATAACGAGTTTAAGGATCAAGGACCTTGCCCCAATGAATTCCTCTGGAAATCCCCTTGAAAAATGCTCCCCAAAGCTTCTTCCCGTCTGAAAAAGGTGAAAATAACTCAATTTCGCGAAGGCAACTATTTATATGATCTGCCCAGCTAATTCGCTTCTACGGCCACGAAAATGCACCTGTGGTCCTGCTTTTGCGGACCAAAATTCGCATCTGCAACAATTCACTAAGGCTTGGCTTCCGCACCTGCGATTGCACTTACGCGGATGCTAATCCGCTTTTGCGGTGAAGCTCCCGCTTCTGCGACTCCTACTGGCCGCCTCCCTTTCTGCTTCTGCGTTTTTAACACTGCTTCTGTGGTTCCGCACCTGCGGGACCTAACCGCAGGTGTAGTTATGACAGATATCAGCAGCTTCAGCTGCTTCAAACCACTTCCAATCCTTCCAACAACCTTCCGAAATCACCCTGAGGCCACCAGGACCTCAACCAAAAGCGTGAACAAGTCGTATACCACTATCCAAACTTATACCAATCCTTTAAACACCAAAAACAACATCGAAACACCAATTTAACATCGGATTCAAGTCTAAGAACTTCAAAAACTCTAAATTTACGCTTTCGATCAAAAAGTCTATCAAACCTCGTCCGAATGACCTGAAATTTTGCACACACGTCACATTCAACCCTACGGAGCTACTCCAACTTCTGGAATTCCATTCCGACCCTCGGATCAAAATCTCACTATCGAATCGGAAACTTCAAAAATTCAACTTTCGGCATTTCAAGCCTAAATTAGCTACCAACCTCCAAAACACAATCCGAACACGCTCCTAAGTCCGAAATCACCCAAGGAACTAACACAACCATCAAAATTTCATTCCAAGGCTGTCTTCACACTGTTCTGATTGCAGTCAAATTTTCAAAACTTAAGCTCTCATTTAGGGACTAAGTGTCCAAAACTTTCCGAAATTCCAAATAATTCCTCCCGGCAACTCACAATAGCAGAAACAAACATGGGAAAAGTGGTTAATAGGGGATCGGGGTGTAAATTCTAAAATGACCGGTCGGGTCATTATAGTACGCACTTTTCACCTCACGTACACAACATTCATATAACAACAATACCAAAATCCTAAGGGGAGTTTCCCCCCAACAAGGTTAGGCAAGCCACTTACCTCGAACCAAGCTCAATCAATCTGAAATCACGCTATTGCCACGAGTATCCAACTCCGATTGGCCCAAATCTAATCAAATCAATTTCATAATGTAAATATAACTACAAACAACGAGTTTAGCTAAAGGAATCGAAGCTAAGGCAAGAAAATAGAAAAATACCCAAAAATCCTCCCCAGGCTAAGGCCCAGGCCCAGGCCTCGGAATCGGGTAAAAATCACAAATTATGAACACCCATTCACTCACAAGTCTAACCATACCAAAATCACTCAAATCCGATACCGAAATCTCGATCAAAATTCCAAAATTCGACCTAAGAACTTTTCTCCAATTTTCCCAAATTTTCACCCCAAATCAAAAATTAAATGATGAAATTAAGCTTAAATTAATGGGATATAATCAAAAAGGAGTTAGGATTACCCACTGATTTTCTCTTCAAAAACCTCACAAAATTGCCTTTTCCCGAGCTCAAAATTGAATTTTATGTTATGAGCTTCAAACCCTCAAAATTTCATATTTATGCCCAGCGATTACCGCATCTGCGGGAAAAGCATCGCAGGTGAGAAATCTACATATCTGGGCAGGGGCCGCATCTGTGGTCAGTAGGCCGCATTTGCAGTTCCGCATCTACGGTTTCCCAGCTGCATCTGCGGTCCCTGAAGCACAAGACCAAAACTCGCATCTGCAATTACCAAGTCGCTTTTGCAGCGTCGCACCTGCGGTCCTACATACGCAGGTTCAGCAGTAACAGCAAACGCCTAAGTCTAAATAAACTTCCGTTAAGCATCTGAAACTCATCTGAGACCCCCGAGACCTCAACCAAACATGCCAACCAATCCTAAAATATCATACGAACTTAGTCCAACCCTCAAATCACATCAAACAATTCTAAAACCATGAATAAACCTCCAATCCAAGCCTAATGAACTTGAAATCTCAAGAATTCTACAACTGATGCCGAAACCAACCAAACCATGTCCGATTGACCCCAAATTTTGCACACAAGTCACATTCAACACTACGAAGCTATCCCAGCTTTCGACATCGAATTTCGACCCTGATATCAAAATTTCACTATCGATCCAGAAACTTCAAAAATTTAACTTTCGGTATTTCAAACCTAATTAAGCTACGGACCTCCAAAATACAATCCGGATACTCCCTTAAGCCCGAAATTACCCAACAGAGCTAACGGAATCGACAAAATTCCATTCTAAGGCCGTCTTCATACTGCTCTGACTAGGTCCAAATTCTAAAGTTTAAGCTCTCATTTAGGGACTAAGTATCCCGAAACACTCGGAGCGAATTTTTCCGGCAAATCACAATAGCAGAAATAAACACGAGAAAAGTAGTTAATAAGGGAATGGGGCATTGATTCTCAAAACGACCGGCCGGATCATTACAAAACCTGCAAGGAAAACCTAGTGGGACAAAACCTTGTAAGAAAAAAAGAGTACAATGCATATTAACTCCCCATGATAAGTGCATCAATTCACATCTTTGAGCTTTTGCATCCCAATCTTGTACACCAACTTCTTGAAGTTTGATGCAGTAGAGATTTAGTTAACAAATCAGTCATAGTATCACTTGAATGAATATATTGCACATTGATATCGCCATTCTTTTGAAGCTCATGTGTGAAAAACTAACTTCGAAGAAATATATTTTGTCCTATCTCCTTTTATGAATCCTCCCTTTAATTGCGCTATGCATGCTGCATTATTTTTATACAAAATTGTAGGCAGTTTATCACATTTCAAACCGCATTTATCTTGAATAAAATGTATTATAGACCTCAATCACATACATTCTCGCTTGCTTTATAAATAGCAATTATCTTAACATGATTAGATGAAGCGGCCACGATTGATTGCTTAGTCGATAGTCAAGATATGGCAGTGCCTCCACATGTAAACATGCAGCTTGTTTAAGATTGAACCTTGTGTGGGTTAGATTAATACCCAGCATCGGCATAACCAACGAGATCATGACTGAAATTATTGCCATAAATAAGCCCATATCGATAGTCCCTTTTAGATACCGCAATATGTGTTTGATTCCATTCCAATATCTCCTTGTAGGAGAAAATCTATATCTTGCTAAGACATTAACTGAAAAAGATATGTCAGACCTTGTTGTATTAGCAAGATACATTAGTGCACCAATTGCACTAAGATATGGTACCTCAGGACCAAGTAGCTCTTTATTCTTTTCTTGAGGTCGGAACGGATCCTTAGTCACATCAAGTGATCGAACAATCATCAGAGTACTTAATGGATGTGCTCCATCCATTAAAATCATTTCAATACCTTCTTTGTATAGGCAGATTGATGAACAAAAATCCCATTTTCCAAATATTCAATTTGCAAACCGAGACATAATTTTGTCTTTCCGAGATCTTTCATCTCGAATTTCTTCATTAAATAAACAATTGCCTTTTGGAGTTCTATAGGAGTACCAATAAGATTTATGTCATCAACATATGCGACAAGTACAACAAATTATGATGTTATCTTCTTTATAAAAACACATGGGAAAATAACATTATTTATATAACCTTTCTTTAATAAATACTCACTAAGACGGTTATACCATATTCTTCCTGATTGCTTTAAACCATACAAGGATCTTTGCAATTTGATTGAAAATATTTTTCAGGACTTTGAATTATGTGCGTCAGGCATTTTAAATCCCTCAAGAATTTTCATGTATATCTCATTATCAAGTGAGTCGTAAAGGTAGGTTGTAACCACATCCATTAAATGCATGTCAAGCTTTTTATGGGCAACAAAATTAATGAGATAATGAAATGTTATTGCATCTATATCAGGAGAATACATTTCTTCATAATCGACACATGCCTTTGTGAAAATTCTTGTGCAATACTGCGTGCGTTATATTTTTGTACCTTATTTTTCTCATTTTTCTTTACGTATAAAGACTCATTTATAGCCAACGGTTAGGCGTTTGAACTACAGGCCCAAAAATTTTACGTTTTATAAGTGACTTCAACTCTGATTGGATTGCTTCTTGCCGTTTTTGGCCAATAACGTTTTTGTCGACATTCTCCAACAGATTGAGGTTCAAGATCCTCACTATCTTGTATAATGCTAGATGCAACATTATATGCAAAGATATAATTCGCCACTATATCCACTCGATTCAAATTTATCTCAATATCGATTGGGTTTATTGGTAGTTCCTTATTTTCTTGAGTCTCGGGCTCATTGATTTCCTCATGAATTTGAGCATTGGTTAAATTGTGGATTTCTTCGTGAGGTTGTTTCGTAGTTTCATCTGGAGCATTTGTTTTTTCTTTTTCTAGGATTTTGATCCTTAGAACCCAATGGTCTGCCACGCTTTAGGCGTGCTTTTGGCTCATTAGCTATGACACTAGAAGATCGTCCAACAGGAATATCAATACAGATTGGAACATTCTCTGCAAGGATATGTGATTTTGTTATCCTTTTCAGATCTGTAAATTCTCCTGACATTTGATTTGCTATTTTCTGCAAGTGAATAATCTTTTGCATTTTTTTTTACAAATAGAGGCACATGGATCAAGATGAGACAATGATGGATTTTTTTACAAAATTTTCTGTTTGATTTCACCAATTTCTTCCCCTAATTTTCAAAAAAGTATCTCGTTGAATCAACAGTCTAAAATCGTGCAGTGAACAAATCTCTTTTTTAATGTTTCGAGGTAGCGAATATTCAAACTAATATATATTCCTAACCTTCTTTTGAGACCCATTTTGGTGCGATATTGCGGTGCTACAGGCACATATGCTGCGCATCTAAATTTTTTTAAATAAGATATATTAGGTTCATGACCCAAAACTAATTGTAACAGTGAATATTTATGATAAGTTGTCAATCTGAGACGAACTAGCATTGCTACATGCAAAATGGCATGACCCCAAACAGAAGTGGGCAACCTCATTTCCATGAGTAATGGTCTCACTATTAATTATAGACGTTTAATTAAAGACTCTACAAGGCCATTTTGAGTGTGAGCATAAGCTACATGATGTTCAATTTTTATCCCAATTGATAAGCAATAATCATTAAATGCTTGGTATGAAAACTCAGCAACATTATCAAGTCGAATAGACTTAATTGGAGTATCGAGAAATTTTGCCTGTAATCGGATTATTTGTGCCATTAATTTTGCAAACGCGAGGTTGCGAGATGATAATAGGCACACATGAGACCATCTAGAAGATGCATCTATTAAGACTATAAAATATCTAAACGACCCACTAGGTGGGTAAATAGGTCTACAAATGTCCCCTTGTATACATTCCAAAAATGCAGGGGACTCAATCCCATCCTTTGTTGGTGATGGTCTAATAATTAACTTTCCTTGATAACAAGAAGTGCAATAAAATTTATTATTTAAAAGAATGTTTAAATTTTTTAATGGATGCATATTTGAGTTTTCTATAATTCGTCTCATTATAATTGATTCAGGATGTCCCAATCGATCATGCCAAAGTACAGAAGTATTGGAATCAGTACTTTTGGTTTACGATAGAATGTGCCTCAATTGCACTAATTCTTGTCCAATACAGGCCACCAAATAAAGATGAAAATTTCTCAATAATCTTTTTCTGGCCAGAGACATTCTTGGTAATGATGAGATATTCAAGATTATTCTCATCTATTGTCTCAATATGATATTCATTTCGGCGGATATCTTTAAAAATCAACAAGTTCCTCTTGGGCTTGGAGGAGAACATTGTATTCTCTATGTAAGTATTATTCCCTTAGGCAGAGTTATAGTAACTCTTCCAGAGCCTTGAATTAGATTACTAGTACAAGGAATTATAGTAACATCTGCCTTACACATACTTAAATGAGAGAAATATTTCTTCTTTTTGAATATTGTATGTGTCGTACATGAATTAACTAAATAAATATTTTTACAATTGAACTTTGATCCAAATTTGTTTTGTGAGATATCCATATTTGCTTCCCATTGTTTGAGATACAAAAGAAATATACGAATAAACATTACTATTTTCAGATAAAACGGAAAAGAAATAAAGTTAAATCAATGATTCAATAATGAACTTTTAATGCAATTTCGAGCAAACTCTGATTATAATACGAGCAATTATGTAACTAAAAATAATGTAATTATACTTTACATTGAATTCCTTAATAGTCTTGCACAGTAAAAACACACACAGAGGGAATTGGATTTACGAACAATGCTTTGAGGAAACATTTGTAACAACGCATGTTTTTGTAACCTACGAATTTTAAAATTACAATAATACTTAAATTGAAAAATCAATGCGCATTGTTTCTGACGCAAATCGTAAGTATAAATAAGGACAAGTTGATATTTCCTTTTATTTCTTAACAGAAAGCTTATAACTTAATTTTACGCATCAATATGATTGTCACTAACCACAACAATCCTTTATAATCTCCATGATCTTAGAGGTGGAGCCATGTACAGTTCTGCTTAGATGTTCGATATACATTGGCCTCAATCTTATATTTGTATAAAAATGCATTTAATATACATAAATAATATGCCCTTATTGAAATATTGTTTAAAATGAATACTAGAATAATATTTGATCAAAACGAACTAACACTATTTCATAAAACAAATAATACTAATTGATACTAATGACTACTACTCATGTAAAAAATTATGATTACATGATGTTTATTCACTAGCTACTACGAATAGGAAAAATAAAAATTAAATTACTCAATCATCTTTAACCACGGATCCATCACCGATCAAGTAATCTATTTTTCTATTAGGGTGCTCAAAGACAGGGGTGAATGTACGTACATCGAAGCGGTATCACGTGACACCGCTTCGTCGAAAATTTTGATTAAAATTGTTGCTGTAAATGACATGCGAACAGTAAATTTGTACATATTATCTAAAGTGACACAACTTGACAAACATTTAGGTGTTAGTTCAATGGTTAAGATAGTAAAGGTCCGGGGTTCGATTCCTGCGTACGTGACATTTTGTTTTTCTGAGCATGCCTCTCTGAAAAGGAAGGTTTGGGCTTTCGAACCTCTGACCTCCCCGATAAAATAAGGAGTACAAACCAAAGTAGGACGACAGTAATAATTTTATTTAACACCTTTTAAACGCTCAATTCAGAATAATTACTTCATGAATATGCAATATTTATTTGTGCTAGCTTGCTATTACTGTACTCAGCTTCTCAATCACGTCATCACCCTGAACTCCTTTGGGTTATCGGCCTCAATTAATTGTGACACCTCTTACTGAAAGTTCTGCGTATGCCCCTACTCAAAGAAGTCTGCCATATCCAAGTAGGTTATATCAAATTCATTGTCATATATAGACACAATTATCTTCAAGGCCTTTATTCTTTAGAGATGCTTGATAAAGCTCAACCAAATATCTTGGTGTACGACAAATATTCGCCCAATATTCTTTTCCACCGCAACGATAGCATTCAGTTTCTGAACCATTTGTCTTTGGCTTCTCATCTTTCCCTTTGCACTTTTGGTTGTCATTTTTCTTTGGGAGATGATTAATACTAAGAAAATTTCTTCCTTGTCCACGACCACGGCCACGACCACGAATAGGGCCACGACCTTTTCCACACATAGCATAGTGAGAATATACCTCATCCACTTCAGGCAATGGTGTAGACCCAGTTGGTCTATTATCGTAATTTCTCATGAGCAAGTCATTGTTTCGTTCAGCCACAAGGAGAAGAGAAATCAACTCAGAATACTTCTTGAAACCTTTCTCTCGGTACTGCTGTTGCAAGACCATATTGGAAGCATGAAACGTTGTGAATATTTTTTCAAGCATATCATAATTAGTGATACTATCTCCACAGAGTTTCAATTTAGCAGTAATTCTGAACATCACAAAATTATATTCAGAAAAAGACTTAAAGACTTGGAGCCTCGGATGAGGCCAATCTTATCGTACTTCTGGAAGAGTGACCAACTTTAAGTTGTCATATCATTTATTTAAGCCATTGCCGAAAATAAGTGGATCTTTGACTGTGAGATATTTTATTTTTAACCCTTCATCATGGTAATGGCGCAAGAAAATCAAGGCCTAAGCACAGTTTTGGGTAGATGCTTTATTTTTATTTTTAATGGCATCTCCAAGACTCATTGCATCTAAATGGATTTCAGCATCCAATACCCATGTCATATAGTTCTTACCCGAAATTTCAAGGGCAACTAACTTTCTTTTCATAATATATAATATTGCAAGGAAAAGAGAGATAATTCTTATTGAATTTTGGGATAAATTAAAATGGGAGTAAGACCCCTCTATTTATAGGAGGAAAATAATTTAACCACAAAATCACAAACTATCTAAAAGATAGACATTCACTCTAAGTACAATTTTATACGAAGGTTGAAGTTAGAAAATCGATAATAAGTCCTTTTAACGGATCACTATTTTTTGTTATTCTTTTTAAAGAGTAGGAATAGAATTTGTTTTCTGAAACTTCAAAGGAATATTGAGAAGAAATATTTTATTATAAAGCAAAGAAATGGCTCATTTTTTTCTCTCATATAATGATCTATCTTGTATTAAAAAAAAATTCATTATATACATCACGTTGAGAAAATCAACCTTCTATTTACAGTAATTTTTGGCTCTTAGGGCTGAAATTGTACTTCACCCTTTTTAAAGGGAAAAAAGGGGGAAGTGCACGATTGGCCACCAATAATACATGTATTTACTTTTAAGTCACCGTTTAAAATGTTTTTAGTCTTTAACCACTGCTTTAATAAACTTTAACTGCCCGGACGAAAATACTCTTCTGCTCATGTCCTTAACTTCAGGACTTCATGACTACATGTCCTTAACTTTTGAACTTGGAACTCTAAGTTCAGGACTTCAGGACTACATGCCCTTAACTTTTGAACATGTAACTCTAAGTTCGGGACTTCAGGACTACATGCCCTTAACTTTTGAACATGTAACTCTAAGTTCGGGACTTCAGGACTACATGTCCTTAACTTTTGAACTTGGAACTCAAACTTCAAGACCAAGCGTCCTTAACTTTTGAACTTGGAACTCAAACTTCAAGACCAAGCGTCCTTAACTTTTGAACTTGTAAGTCAAAGTTAAGGACAATAGCTTTTGAACTTGTAACTGTAAGTTAAGGACTGCTTGTCCTTAACTTTTGAACGTGTAACTGTAAGTTAAGGACTATGTGTCCTTAATTTTTGAGCTTGGAACTCAAACTTCAAGACCAAACGTCCTTAACTTTTGAACTTGTAAGTCAAAGTTAAGGACCTATTGTCCTTAACTTTTGAACTTGTAACTCTAAGTTAAGGACTGCTTGTCCTTAACTTTTGAACGTGTAATTGTAAGTTAAGGATTGTCTGTCCTTAACTTTTGAACTTGGAAATCAAAGTTAAGGACCTATTGTCCTTAACTTTTGAACTTGTAACTGTAAGTTAAGGACTGCCTATCCTTAACTTTTGAACTTGTAACTATAAGTTAATGACTGTTTGTCCTTAACTTTAGAACTGATAATTGTAAGTTAAGAACTGTCTGTCATTAACTTTTGAACTTGTGTCCTTAACTATTGAACTTAACTTTATGACTTAAAGTTAGAAACTCATAAGTTCACCAGCAGAAAAATCAAAAGATAAACTATTACTCATCATAATATTGGTGGAGGGTCTTGGGCAACTTAACAATTTCGCAGCCAATCCTGATGAATATGGGGATACACAATTCCTTGAACACAAGCCGCATCATGTTCTCTTTGCCATGATAACGAACTTCTCCAGAACCATTGCATTTTTAGCAGAAATTTTGAAAGTTCGAAAAGCCTATCATGTCTCCACGTCCGACACATCTCGATGAAAATGGGGCAGATATATTAATACTCTTGAGACTGGAAAATACAGAGTTTGAAATCCAACTCTCCAGATTGATATATCAAGTTAAAAACACCAGAGAATACGAAGTCTTTATGTTTTGAATACATCAATGTATTTCTGTTTGGAGAGGAAAGGATAACACAGTCTTTTTGTATTAATTTTAATAGACTAGTGGCTACTATTGCTAAGCATTAAAAATGCTGGATAAAAAGTAAATATCAGCTTAAACAGTGACTACCCCACGCCATTTCTAAGGAAAAAGAGGAGGAGGAGGAAAAAAAACGATTTAATCACATGGTGGATTATCCCCATTTTTAGACTCTTTCTTGATCTATTTGGAAACGTAAGCGTATCATTTTCGTATCCTATAAGGAGTTTAGGGAATTCTCATACAAGCATAGTCAAATAATCAATATGTCAGATTGAAGGACAAACGTATCAATCAACATAGCATTGGAGGAAGAAGGAATGCTCTTTGGTCTTTAGACCAATGAACGTTTGGTTTAGGGGTCCATCAAATGAATGAAATGTCAAATATCAAGCAGGCTAACTGGCTAAGATCAGTAATATTTTGGGGTATTTTCATATATATATCCACTTTTGAGGCCACGATTGAAGTTTTATCCATATTGCACTAGATTTTATAAAGTGTATACTTTTGGATCTGAAATAGTTCAATTTCTTCACTACAACTTTAGAAATCAAATTTGAAGTTCTTCTATCTTTCAAATACAAATTCAGAAATTCGAATATTAAATCTTCCAATCTCTTCAATGCAACTTCAGAATTCGAATCTTAAGTTTTGAAATATAAACTCGTTCTTCGATTTCAACAACCCAACACACGATTCAACGCCCAAATCTACTCCAAATGAGCTCAAATTTGAAACATGTCTTTTAAATATCATACAAAACAAACCTCAATCATAAATTATCAAAACAACAACAAATTAACAAACCTATTTTGCAACTAAGAAGAAGAAGAAAAAATCTTAAGCACAAAGAAGAAGAAAGCAACAACCGAAAAAAAGTGTATGTATTTGAATTAACCCAAAAATTGGGTATTAGTTAAATTATTTTTTAAAGAAATTTTTACATGCCTAATCCTTTATTTAATATTATTTTTATTAATAATATTATTCTTCATTTATTCCATAAATGGTAATTTCTTTTACAATTCTAGCACATTTTAAAAATAAGATGACCCTTAGATTAAGGAATTAGTTTTATTCTAATAATATTGATATCATTTCTCTCTCATCATTATAGTAAATTTCATTTTTTTACTCTTTTGTAACGGCACTCCGCCTACCCCCTCCCCTTCCTTTACCTTCTATCTCCATTCTTGCATATAAAAACCAAATCTAAATATTTTTACTTATTTTTATACAAGTAATATATATATATATATATATATTAAATTTAGATTGTTCATAATGTATATACCACAAATATACCTTATATATTTTCAACTAAATATTTTTTCTTATATTTTGTATATTAATAATGTGATTAGTTGAATTTTTTTTGTGGGATGTTCATGGTATGTATAAGATATAAAATATTTTATACTAAAAATATACCATAAATATAAAACTCTTCAAGGAAAAACATATGCATATACTAGTATATTTGTAGAATATTTATTTTATAAAACTTAATTACTCTAAATATACACTATATATATTTAATATATTTTTAAAATATTTGCAATGTCAATTAATATACGTTTTATATATCATTAAGATTTAAATATACAAACATGAAAGAATCAAAAATTAAATAATATAAAATTAGTCAAATTATTATTTAGCATTAATTTGGTAGTTAAGGAGAAGAATAGGAACTGCTTTGGATTTCTTTTTTTCGAATTGAATGCTTTAGATTTTTTAAATCGTGATTCTAGGTCCATATTTATAGCTTCATGTTAAAAATATAATTATTTAGGTGCCCTTTTTGTAGAATACCTACTACTGCTAGGTAACTGGAATATTTTCTTAAATATGACCTACTTATGTTTTTTTCTCTTTTTTAAAAGCGAATAGAAATTTAATGGGTGGCGCGAAACCGTGCCCACATGAAATTTTTACATAATATTCGTGGGCTAATTTTGGATTGATGGGCTCCGAAGAAGGCATCTAAAATGAAGTCCACTCAAGTCTCAACCCAAACGAGTCCATTTACATAATTGGAGTCATCCTCATCAGTCCACAAAATCTTGGCCCAATATTTGAATTTGAAATGTTGAGATTTAGAAATTTCAAGCTTAAATGGAATCAAAGCAAAAGTAGCTCGATGATAGGGTGCATTTTTTATATTTTTTTGGGTGCATTTTGTTTATTTGGTGTCTCATTTGGTGGGGTAAACTATGCAAAAAGAAGTGAAAACTGTTGTCCGCGTTCTCTCTTGAAGTTGACAGTTTATTACCAATGATTGGGTGGTTTCTAAAGACACTTTGTACACAGCAACAACAATTACAACAACAACCCAATATAATCTCACTTAGTAAGATTTGGGGAGGATAATGTGTACGTAGACCTTACCCCTATCTTGGGGTAGGGAGGCTGTTTCCAAATAGACCCTCGGCATCCTTCCCTTCAAGAACTTCCCATCTTGGGGAAACTCAAACTCACGACCTCTCGATTGCAACTGAAGCCTCTTGTCCGCGAAAAGGATCAAAAGAAACGTCTTTAAACGGATAAATTTTTCTTCTCAAAGCTAAAAGAACAGTGAACACTGTTTTCTTACTATTTAACTAATAGTGAATCGTAATATTTTACCACATCAGTAATTAGGTACAAGTCCATCTTATAGTCCATTGACAATGACTTGGCACCCCTTGATGTTCTTGTCGAATAGTATATTGAAATTACACCTACAAGTCTACAACACATCCTTTATCATCATTGGTTTCAAAAGAAATGCGAGGCCACAAGGAAAAAATTGTGCTTGCCATTTTCCCACCATCTTATTATAATTTTGACCACATAAAAAATGCTTACTAAGAAGTCTTAGTGCCCGTTTAGACATAAAATTTGATGGAAGATTTTTTCAAAAAATTTCAATTGTTTTCAAAATCAGCGTTTGTTCATAAAATTTTTAATTTTCACTTGAACATGCATTTTGGAAATTTTTAAAATTTTGAAAAACTGCAAAAAGCTGTTTTTCAAAATGTTCACTCAAATCACTCATAAAACTTCAAAAACAACCCAAACTGAAATTTATGTCCAAACACAACTCTAAATTTCAAATACTATTTTTACTTGATTTTGTTTTGTTTTACCATTTTTTCAAATTTTACAATTCTTATGTCCAAACGCCTACCTAAATTTCATGAGACCAGAGATTTTACATATCAAACAGTTGTAGAACATGCTTTAGAGTTCTTGAGTCGAGGGTCTATCGGAAACAATCTCTCTTTCTTCATAAGGCAGAGATAAAGTCTACATACACATTACTCTCCTCATATCTCACGTATGAAATTGCACTGAGTTTGTTGTTGTTGTTGTAAAATATGCTTTAGTCAAGTTCGTATGAGTTTTGCTGAGTGTTGAATTCCCCCAAACATTATTTAGAGTTTCATTTTATACTAATTAGTTTAACTAAAATGCACAAGTTTTAGGAACATTTCAAAAGACTTTGTTTAATTAATATTTCCAGTTAATTTTTTCGTAAAATTATTATTTAACATGTTTAATATGATGGTGCTTGTGTTGTGGACTTGTGGGAGAAAAAAAGATCAAAATAGCATGGTTTAGCCAGTTTTCGGATTGGTCAATCAAAAATAGCCACCGTTTACAAAGTCAATGAAAAATAGCCACTATTTACTGCAACAGAGACCGATCCCGTATAATATACGGGAGTTCGGGTGCATCTGTGTATGAACTCCAGCATATTATGCTGGACCGGTACAATTTACTGACTCCTGTATAATATACGGGAGACTGGAGCACCGGTGCTCCAAACTCCAGTATATTATACTGGACATTTATACTTGCTGGTACTCCAGCATATTATGCTGGACCGGTACCATTTACTGACTCCTGTATAATATACGGGAGACTGGAGCACCGGGGCTCCAAACTCCAGTATATTATGCGGGAGTTCCAGCATAAGTATGCTTGAACTGCAGCATATTATACGGGAGTTCTAGGTTATGCGAGAGCTCAAGCATAATTATGCTGGAACTCCTGTATAATATACGGGAGACTGGAGCACCGGGGCTCCAAACTCCAGTATATTATGCGGGAGTTCCAGCATAAGTATGCTTGAACTGCAGCATATTATACGGGAGTTCTAGGTTATGCGAGAGCTCAAGCATAATTATGCTGGAACTCCTGTATAATATACGGGAGACTGGAGCACCGGTGCTCCAAACTCCAGTATATTATACTGGACATTTATACTTGCTGGTACTCCAGTATATTATGCGGGAGTTCCAGCATAATTATGCTTGAACTCTCGCATAACCTAGAACTCCCGTATAATATGCGAGAGTTCAAGCATACTTATGCTGGAACTCCTGTATAATATGCGGGCGTATTTTCCGGGTTTTGAACAGTATTTTCGTTCAGATTTATCTTTACATGAACAATGGCTAAATTTTGATTACTTTTGAAACTGTGTCTATTTTTAAATAACCAGTTATAAATATGGCTATTTTTAAATTTCTCGCAGAAAAAAGAAGGGGCAGGGTCACACTTATTATTACTAGTCATACTTAATTGACTGGTTGTTATACTTAATTGGCAGAAACTCTCATAAGACACATGGGAACCACTGTTTCATTTTTGTTATTTTATTTTTAGGATCGATTCCACTTTGTTATAGTACTTGGAAAAGACTCCACCATCCTTTTCGTATCGTATCTTCTTAATTCTTTCTATAGTCTTTCACCTTCTCTAACACTCTGTCCAGTATCAAACTGTTTCCTAAATTTCGAGAATGCAAAGAGAGGAAATTCTTTTTCTTGTGCAATTGGTTAAAGTCAAATATCTTTTGAGTATGTCGAAACTTTTTTTTTCCCATTAAAACTAATTTATTTATTATAGTGAAATTTGGGGGATATGGATGTGGTAATACTTAGGAGATTATTTGACAGTAACAAGCTGACAAAAATATTTACAATGTAAACTAGAGCGAGAGCTATGAATTATGAGTTAAAATTGTTAGTAATTGTATTTGCAAAGTAATTCTGGAAATAAAATAACAAAAATGCAGAAGAAATATAATTTAATTTGAGCCCACTGAATTCACAGTGTTTTTTTCTTAAGGAACTTAATGCACTCCTAGTACCCGAGGTTGCAGATTATTTTCACCCAGTATAGAATAGATTACACAGTGGTATAGCGGTACTTCAAACCCCACTGTTTCAACGAAAACAATGATCGGTAGCAAATCACACTTACTATTGCTTTTTTTTTTTTCCAGGTTAAAATAATACAGAAGAAAGAAGAAGAATTCATAATTTCGTAAGGAAAATCTAAGGGAATGGCCTAGTATTTATAGCCAATAGGTTGGGTTCAAACGAAGAGGTGTAACTCTTCAGGATGACTGCTCGCGTAAAACAGCAGTTACATAAAGCCATTTATGTAAAACAAAAGGGAAAATCAAAAGTGGAAGGAAATTAATTTACCGTTACGAAAATGTCACGATCCAGATTTTCCACTATCGGGAGTCGTGATGACGCCTACTGTTGGAGCTAGGCAAGCCAAGCATTTAAACATTCTCGGATAACAACACAACAATAATAAAATAACAATCTTTAAATAAAAGCGGAAGTCTTTTAAAACATTATAACTGAAAACCCAAAATGTTAAAGTTTAATATTTCACTACCCAAGACTGGAGTCGCTACCTCACGAACCACTAAAGAGTGCTACAAACAAGTCTGAATAGAAAATACATAATGTCTGTCTCGATACAATGAAAACAAACAGAAAATATGGAAAGGGACTTCGGCCTGCGAACGCCAGCTAGGCTACCTCGCAAGTCCCTGGACTGAAGTAAGCTCCCAATCAATATGCTACTGTTGTGGTCCAAAAGCTGCTCCGGTACCGTGATCTGTGCAAAAAGCACAGAAGTGTAGCATCAGCACAACCGACCCCATGTGCTGGTAAGTGCCTGGCCTAACC
>MU704633.1:0-23909 GCA_026770625.1 Nicotiana glauca
ACCGTCCTTTAACTGGAAAAACTCTTTTTATTATACCCTTCGCGGGGTGTAAGCCGTAAAAAAGAGGTGTGACAGATATGGCATTGCGTCATTTTCCTCTCCATGGTTATGATGATTCACTTTTGGATGCTAGGCATAAAATTGTGCTTGGTTGATGATTTTGAGCATGGTGATTTGAGGTATTTCATGTGAACAGCTATTTGGATAGGGTCGCGCGTTGCGGCGAATTTATGTCGAACTATGATCCTTCCGTTTAGATTCGTGTGTTCTAGTTCTACTATGTGTGATGGTTCTTAGCATTGTGTTGTGGTGGTACTGGTGAGCCTGCGGTACAGCTCTCTCATTTGATTCATCTTCCATGGTTTGAGTACATTGGGACTGTTGCTCATTAGTGCACGGGTTGCACTAGTTGTGGCTTTAGATAGTATTGATGTGTCGTGTCACTAGAGTAGTTGTGTAGGATTATATGAGATCGTTGGGATCTAGAATGAATACAAACGGGTTCGGTTTCATTGTGTTGGAAGGATAATATCGATGTTCGGCTCAGAAGTTTGTTATGGCCCTTGCCAAAGGAGAGGGAGCTTCATGAATGGTTGATATAAGGAATGGTTATGACTTTCTACGTGTTTCATTCGTCATTGGTAGCATGCGGAAGTGTTGGAATGAGGCTTTATTTGATAAGAGGTTTATTATCGATATTTTGGTTGTTTTGAGCAACTGTTGTGATCAGAGTTTATCGCTACGGGTGTTTGAGTTATGTGGTATATCATGTAATTGCATCTGAGGCTGCAGGTATGGTTCATCACAGCTGGTTCGAACTTATTCAGTGTATATATGGAAGATTATGATCTTAAAATGATTTCGGGAGTGGAAAATTGGTTCCAAGGTTTATGGGCTAGTATGGATTGTGGGATTTCAGTTGCATTGTGTTATCGGACCTATATGAGATAGGGTGACGTGGGATCACCCCCGGGTATGTGCATGGTAAGGTTACACAACGATTTGATGGTTTTCAGAACAACTCTGGGCACGTTCGAGGACGAACGTATATTTAAGTGGGAGGGGATGTAACGACCCGATCGGTCGTTTTGAGATTTTATACTTTGCTCGCCAGTTCTCGGGCATGACTAGTCCCGTGTGATGTATTGTGGCTTATATAAATTGTCGGTTTTGGTTCTCAAGGTAATCGGAATGAATTTGGAAGAACAGTTCTCAGTTTGAAACTTAAAATTTGAAAGGTTGACCAAGTTCTGACTTGTTAGTATATGATTTCAGATTGGAACTTTTATGATTTGGTTAGCTCCGTTAGGTGATTTGGGACTTAGGAGCATGATCGGAATATATTTTGGAGGTTCGTGGAATGTTTAGGCTTTAATTGGCGAAAATAAAAATTTGGTATTTTCCGGTTGGTAGTGGAAATTTGGATATCGGGGCCGAAATAGAATTCCGAAAATTGGAGCAGGTCCATTGTGTCATTTGTGATGTGTGTGCAAAATTTCAGGTCATTCGAACGAGGTTTGATAAACTTTTTGATCGTATTCAAAATTTGGAAGTTTTTGGAATTCATAGGCTTGAATCGATGATGATTTGATGTTTTGATGTTTTGAGTGTCTGAAGGTTGGAACAAGTTTGAATGATGTTATGGGATATGTTGGCATGTTTGGTTGAGGTCCCGAGGTCCTCGGGTGAGTTTCGGGTGGTTAACAGACCAATTCTTGGTTTTTGAGAGTTGCAGATTTTTCTTCTGTTCTGTTGTAAAGTTTTGTTCTTCGCATTCGCGAAGGGTTGTTGAGAGGGGCAAATGGTTTGTTCTTCACGATCGCGATGTAAGTCTCGCGTTCGTGAAGGTTCCTGAGTTAAAGCTATGCATCCGTGAAGAGCGTTTCGCATTCGTGTAGGGTCGGTTGTTTGATTTTCACATTGGCGGGTGGGCCCTCGCGTTCGCGATGAAGAAAATATCTGGGCAGTCATATTATATTTTAAAAATCGAGGATTTAAGTCCAATATCACAAAAACCATTGGAGAACTCGGGAAAATGTAAAATTTGAGGAGATTTTTAGTAGAGCAATTAGGGCAAGTATTCTTCACTCATATTTGGTTTAATTCCATGATTTAGTCTTGAATTTCATCATTTAATTTGAGAAATTACAGTGAAAATTGGGGGGAAATGTATGAAAAGTTTGAGAATTCTTTTGCGGATTTGAATGGGCATTTGAGGTTGGTTTTTTATGAATATGTTATGGGTAGACTCGTGAGAGTGTAAGGATTCTATTGATATGATTTTTATCAGATTTTGAGACGTCGGCCTAGGGGTCCCGTACGACTGCTAAGTCGCGTATTTGATTGAAAACTGTTTAATATCATTCTGTTTCAAAAAATATTGTTATGTTTTGGGCGGAATGCCATATTTGGGCCTCGTGCCAACTGTTTTAGACTCTTTTGGGGCTTTTACTACTTTTCCTCACTATTTTGACTTAATAATTGTACTCAGTCGTGCTGTGTTTTACTGATTTCATAACTCAACCTTATTTACTAAATTTTGATACTATAAATGATATTCTTGAGCTAACGCCCTATTTTGACTGATAGTCCGAGTGGCTTGTGAGGTTGATGGCTGAGAAAAATCAAGGGTCTAAGTGTGAGGTTTATGACAGAGAGAGGTAGAGGGCCTGGTTGTGAGGATTATATATTTATGGATCGGGCTAAACGCCACAGCAATATATATATATATATATATGGATCGGGCTACACGCCGCAACGGTCATGATAAGGTACCTATTCAGCGTGAGTGTTGAGTGTGAGCGTTGATTGATGAGAGTTAAGTCATGAGTGACTGAGTGGCTTGCCCGAGGGGCTATAGAGATACACATTACAAGTAATGCTTTGCCTGAGGGTCTGTTTATGAACTTACAATTTGCACTCCTCCTTAAAGTGAGTCTCTATTAAATATGTTGATTAAATTACTCATTTCACTCATCTTTATACTGAGCCTCTATTGAAAATATTAAATAAATGTTTTAAACAACTTTCATTTAAACTGGAGTTTTTACGAGGTGTTCGAAATTTAATCACTGATTTGGCTTTGTTACTTCCACTGAGATTTTTAAATTATGAGATGTTTATGAATTTCTGTTTGCCCCAGGAGCTGTGTCGATTATGATTTTCATCACTTTCACTATAAATTTCATTGAACCTGTACTGAAACTATTAGACAAACCTTTTTCAAAGGATTTTACTGAAATTGGAGTTTAACGAGCTGATTTGAATTGTATCTTGTTTTGGAAACATATTGTACCCACTGTGATGCTATGATGTGGTTTATGCGATTTCTTACTACTCAGTCTTTATTTACTTTTATTACTTACTGAGTTGGCGTACTCACATTACTCCCTGCACCTTGTGTGCATATTCAGGTATTTCTGAGCTCGATGGCAGGTTCATCGGAGCGAGCAAGGTAGCTGTCTAGCGATCGCACCCCTGCTTTTCTCCCTCCTTATTCTCCCTTAGTGTATTCATGTGATTTTTCCCAGCCATATTGGTCTTGATGTTGTTAGACAGTTGTAGATGCTCATGACTAATGACACCCCCATGTCAGGCTTTCTTTCCGCACTATTGCTTGTTTTTGAACACTATATAAAGGGTTATTGTTAAATAGATTCGATTTTATCCTAAGAATGGAAAATATTGATTGGTTTTGGGTTGGTATCGGCTGGCCTGATAGGCGCCGACCGAGTTTGTTTTGGGGTCTGACAGTATGCGCAAAACTAAGAGGTTGGACAGAATAAACCCAGGAAAGTCCTCTTTTGTCTTGCCCTTACAGCCGTTATAACATAACAGGGAGGAGGTATTTCTCTAGGCTAGAGACTAAACGAATTTGAACACTTAAACCTTCATTTATGAGATACGTACCAAATGCTTAATCATAAATTAGGAATCAACTGCTTGATCTCACAACTTGTACAATAGCTGTCTAATTGAACGACATTTTCAATTCATAAAACCGCCTCCTGGCATGGTTGGCAACCCTTGTGATGAGACTTGACCCTGAGACATTAGTTGTGACCTTGCAGGACCTTGCATGTAGGCTTGATTCACCCCGGTCCCAACCATTGGTTGCTGCTGCTGTGGTTGCTGCATTTGTGGAATCTGTTGTTGCTGCTGCATTTGCGGAATCTGCTGTTGCTGCTGCATTTGAGGGAGCTGCTGCTGCTGCATCTGGTGAATCTGTTGCTGCTGTTGCATGAGAGGTTGCTGTTGCTGCAGCTGTTGAAGGGGCTGCTGTTGTAGCTGTGAAATATGCTGCTGTTGCTGGGAGAGCTGTTGCTGTTGTAGCTGTGAAATATGCTGCTGTTGCTGGGAGAGCTGTTGCTGCTGTAGCTGCGGATGTTGTGCTTGCAGCTGCTGCTGTTGTTGCTGCTGACTTGGTATCTGTGGCTTAAACACTACCATATCCTGAAAACAACAAAGTGGCATTACACTGAAGGTTCATGCACTGTGAGTTCATTCCGAAAACTTCTTAAAAAATTGATCATCAAAAAAATTATGATAAGAATGCAAAACAATTCTTACCCCAGGAAAAAGCATTCCAATCAAGCGGCAGGCTTTATCAGACACAGAGAGAAGCAGCGTCTGTGAAGGTAGTTGTATTACTGCACACTTTGTTATTGAAAAGCACAAGTTTAGTTCATCAGACCTGTTATAAGACTGAGAAAGCTTCTTTTGGAACGATTTATAAAATAAAGAACAAGATCGATGTAGATCTACAGAACTGCTTTCCTAAAAATAGCCAGCCCTTCTCCAGATAGAAACATTCACACATACTATATATTGTCAACAGAAGGTTAGGAAAAGGACATGCAAGCCACTTGTAGATAGGCCTTCATGAGAATAACAATACGTTCTCACAAAAATTTCTCCTGAGAATGCATGTTAGTTCTGAAGCAGACTTTAACTGTAAAATGAATTCAACTCTCATAGTAAATCTTTAATAAATTTGAAGTGGCAGAGAGAAAGAGATACATGGTTCATCGGAAAAAATAGATGTTCTAAGCTGTTGAATATGTATGATCTGCTTAAAGATACGAAATTAGCAAGGCATAGGAATGTCATCCTTTTTCCTCAAAAAAAGAGATTAAGGACAGGAATGACTCTAAATCATAAATTCTCACAATGATGCAAAAACAAGATTGCTATACTTGGTAAGATGTTCAGCAAGAAAATTTCAACCCATCAACCAAGCAGAAAAGAAAAGTAGATTTCACTTGCAGTGCACTTGATTTCAACTAACATTTGCAGTAAACTTTCCAATTCTGGAGATAATATCAAATACCCGCATGACTCCTTTAGTTACCAGCCAACAACTATTTCTGCTGCTTGCCGATGCATCAAAATTCTAACAGTTTTACTATTGATGCACTAGAATAAGCCCCATTCTTAAATCCACAGGAAAGGAAACGCAATAGACTGATTTATCTACTCCGAATAATGACGATAACAGCATAGGAGATAATGACGAACCTAAAAATCATTTAACAGGCAAATGCCAACTTCCACATGATGTAATACCACAAGGTTACCCTATTTCACCATGTTTCAAAGACCAATTTGTCAAAATATATACCTTCACTTCGAATAGCTATTCAATCAATCATATTGTTACTTCAACAACAACAACAAC
The DNA here is from genome assembly GCA_026770625.1 of Nicotiana glauca. Taxonomy (NCBI): domain Eukaryota; kingdom Viridiplantae; phylum Streptophyta; class Magnoliopsida; order Solanales; family Solanaceae; genus Nicotiana; species Nicotiana glauca. The sequence continues at coordinate 5,678 of MU704633.1, forward strand.
AACAACAACAACCCAGTATAATCCCACTTAGTGGGGTCTGGGGAGGGTAGTGTGTACGCAGACCTTACCCCTACCCTGGGGTAGAGAGGCTGTTTCCAAATAGACCCCCGGCATCCTTCCCTCCAAGAAACTTCCCACCTTGCTCTTGGGAAGACTCGAACTCACAATCATATTGTTACTTCATAAGCCTCAAATCTGCTAGTTTTCAAGTTGAGAACCTGCTACAACTTGTTGTCTGCTTACACGATCTTGGACAATATTCACCTCATGAGCTACCTTTTGGGGTTGAGTTTGGCCCAAAGTCTATTCTTTTAACGGTATTAGAGCCCCACCCAACCTTATTCTTGGTTACCCAATGTTGGACCCTATGTTACATTGTCCACGCTTTAAATGTCCAACCCTAGGCATATGGGGGATGTTAACTGTTAAGTGTCTCACATTGCTTGAAGGGATGGGCTATAAGCTATTGTCTCCTTATACGGTGGTCTTGGACAATCCTAGCTATCTTTTAGGTTCAGTTAGGCCCAAGTCCTTTTACTTTACAGAATGGAATACTTAAGATGCACGTTCATATGCGGTGGAGATACATACATGTATATCGGAGTCAGAGTATCAACCTCAAATCATTAACCATCAACAAGAACACTAAACTATTTCTCAACTTGCATATGCGCGTGCAGTTTACATTGCTGCAAGACCGACGCAGTAAACTAATAAAACTACAATGAGATCCGGTTTTTTCCTGGCTGCAGAAATTCAATCTTATAACTAAAGAACACTACCATAAACAAGAACGCTACAGTTTATATGGCTGCAACATAGACACAGGAAGCCAATGAAAGAACTACAATGAAATTGGGCTTTCTCTAGCTGCAGAAACTCAAGCTTTAAAATTAAGAAAACTTACAAGCTTCTTTTCTTGCAGTTGACTAAGAAATCCATGCTGGTTCATTGCCCGAAAAACGAGAAAATCTGCCTTCCCAACATATTGTCTGATATAAAACAAAAATGTAAATTTCAGATAAATTGCACTGTGCATGACTTGAGAAGAATCTGTTCCTAACATGACAGTGATCCAACAAGCAAAACTATAATTTGTCTAAAAAGAATTACTTGTTATTCATATGATCCTGGGAAATGAGGCGAACAATTTGCATTGTTGGGGGCCAATTTGCAGCAAGCCTGATCAAAGACAAAGGACAAATCAATTCAAGGTGTTAATATAGGTAAGTAAACACTGATTTATAGCAGTGAAAAAGTAGACTCAAGATGCATAACAGAGGAACAGAAAGGCGATTTTCCACATAAGCATGCAGAATTGACATCATTTGCTTCAAATACATAAAAGAGCATCTTGGATGTCATTCTTACGTAGCTTCCAGAAATCTAAAGCAGAAAGTACATTTTCTTTAGAAAACTTTCACCTTGACTAAAGCCTCTAACTGAGAACTAAAATAACAAATGAGATTCCTTCCAGATTGCTGCTAATCAGCCAGTATGCAATCTGAAGAAAGTCCAGCTTTCATCAAAAGGAGTCGCTAGCGTCCGACTAATGCCGCTAGCACACCTCAGAAATTTGCATCTAGCTTAATCCTGTTTTTCAAACACTTCAAACTTGGTAGTAGATCTCATTTCTCTATCCTACGGCCAAGGGCTTGTTTTTAATGCTTGTGAGAATTTCTTTTCATCAACCAGTATGTATTCAGAGATTGGTTCTTTGGATAGTGTTGTGGGTTATGTTGCTCAGACTCTCCGAAAATATTGCCGGATGTGTGTTGGATCCTCCAAGAATGTTTTTGGAAGATCCGACAAAGGTGCGGCAGCATTTTGGAGAATCCGGGCAATATAGGTAAAGGAGATCTTTGAAGGTTTCTCTGCTGCTTATCTTCATTTTGATGGAAGTCCACCCTTCATAAACCACTGCTTCCAATTTTTATAGCATTTAGATAATATCTATACCAAATAGACACGCTACCACAGAATAAATATGCAAGTTCAATGCCTCAACAAAATCCATCAAGAATCAATAACATGGTGCTTTCCCCCCTGCACCAAAAATGTGGAAAAGGACTGGTCTTCAAATTGGATTTCCTACACCTTAAGAGTACTTCTAATAACTTTTCCGCCACAGGATTATTTCTTTTTTAAAAAGACAAAAAGTTACCTTTCTAAACTCTCTATTACCCATTGCAATTCTATTAGTGCTCATTTTTCCCAAGCAACTCTACTTTACTCATTTTCCAGTATTAAAAGTAAGAAGGCGCATAAATCAGCAGCTGCCTCACAGTGAAGCAAAAGATGACTGATGCTTGTCAAACCAGTGATGTCATCCAAGTGAAGGGTACAACTAGGACCAATTATATTCCTGTTTTCCTCTCTCATATTCATAGGCAGCCCACTCTTCGTAAACCCAAAATATTATCCTCTGTAATTTTTTAGGCACATTATCTCTCCGAGATTTCTTTAGTACCTTTGATGTCAAAGGCCCACCAATCCGCGTTTCTTCTGATTTCACTTATTTGAATTGCCACCATATTCTTTAGATTTTGGAGCCCTATTCTATGCTCTTTTGTGATTTGCACCATATCCTCTTATTTTCTGTAAAATGCCCCCTAGCCAATTCATTTCTTTACTAAATCATAATAAATTTTATTTTTAAAGGGTATAATAGGAAAAGTGTCCCGAATGAACCTACCAATCCATTTCTTTTTAATATGCTAATGTGTTTATAAGTCACCGAACTCGGTATTTAACAAGTATCATATATAATTATTTAAAAAAGTTGTAAAACACTTATAATTATTCATTAAAAAATGAAGTTTCTTTTTTCTTCTGTAAACAATGTATGAACTTTAGACGATAGTCACAAAAAAGTTGTACTTTTACATCGAACAATCACCAGCGAATTAGCTATTTGTTGCCTGACTCTAGTAAGTGTTTGTTTAACAAGAAGTCTTTTTGGATTTGGCTATCACCTTATTAAGCTTAGAATTACTTACTTCGTAAACTTTTTATTTTAATTAGAAATATTTATAATTTATAAGATAATATTTTCAATTAAAAGTATTTTTATCCAAATTATTGTGTTTGGAGGCTTTTGGTTTTAGTAATATTATTTTGGTTCTGCTAGAAAATATGGTCTTGATTGAAATCAATTCTTGAAAATCAACTTGTTTGGTTATCATAAGATTACTTTAGTTTATTTTTCCTAACCTAACAAATTTTGGTTCAAAACAAATTTTTTCTTTGAGAATGGTAAAATTTGTTTTCGAAACAAATTTAAAAGCCAAGTATAAACAGTAGAGACAAAAACTTTCATGATAAAACAACATAAGCAGATAAAATCCAATACTTCAAGTGTGTTATTATATTTGATCATCGTCATAAGGCACTACGAAGTTGCAATTGTTAAATATCGAGTTTGATGACATATAAACACATTATTAGATATCCAAAAAAGGGGGGGTTGAAGGTTTGTTTTATAGGAACACTTTTCCTATTTTACCCTCAGATAATAAACTTTATTTTTGTTTTGAACAAAAATGAATAGATTGGGGGGCAAATTACAAAAAAAAAAAAAAAAAATAAAAATAAGGCGGAAATCACAAAATGGTGCATAGAATAAGGATGCAAAGGCAAAGAACATCCGCATATAGCTATGTTGTGTCCTTTGGCTTTCCAAATACTCAAAGGGCAAATATTTTGGCACTGTCATAGGAGCGCAAGCAACCAATAATACAAAATTTATAATGTCTCTCTGTGGTGAGTGATGTCTACACTTGCCTTTTGCATTCTTGAAACAGAATAATGTCTCAGTTGTAGAGAAAGAACTTTATAAAAGACTGATCTCTCACAAAGAAACAAGTTCTTAAAGCTTAATCATGAAATGCTTGGTCGCTCTACCGTTTGCTGATCTTGCTAAATTTGAGAGATAAAGTGCATCAGGACAACAGAGCTCAGATATATCTTTTACTTTTAAGTTGTAATATGAGTTCTTTAGGTGTAGAATAAAACTCTTGCAGTTTGAAGATGGAAAAGACAGTGACATAGCTAAACCTACTCAGTAAAATCCTACTTTCAAACTCAATAAGCGGAACGACCCAACCGGTAGTTTCGAGTTCAAGCATCCTATCCTGCAATTGGAGACCTTGAATTGGTTCATATTATATTTTATGACTTGCATGTGTGGTTGGTTCAGTTTCCAAGAGGTCCGGAAGTGATTTGGGATACTTTGTTAAAAACTACAGGCTTTACGGGCTTTTAGTTAATAGAGTTAACCAAAGTCAACATTTTGGGTAAACGGACTCGGAGTCGAAATTTGAAGGTTCCAATAGGTTCATATAATTATTTTAGACTTGTACGTTTGTTCAGATCGGGTCTAGAGTGGCCCGGGATTGATTTGGCGCTCTAAGTTGAAAGTTAGCAATTTGAATAACTTAAAAGTTCACAAGTTTGACTCAAGTTTGACTTTTGTGTTATTGCACTTTGATTCGTGTTTTGAAATTTTGAATAAGTTCATAAAGGTTATTTCGACTTATTGGGATCGTTTAGAGGTGGTTCAAAGGATTTGAAAATGATTCGGACCAATTTTGAAAAAATGAAACTTGAAGAACTTAAGAAAGTTCATATTTGGTTGGATCTTGATTCTTCGCTAGCGTTTGGACATAGATTTGATTGAAACTTCAAAAAAACTAGTTTTTGAAGATGAGATGCAAAATGATTTTTGAAAGTCAAAATTGTGGTTGGACATATATTTTACTTGAAAAGCATATTAAGTTTTGTGCGTAGAAAACTTTAAAAACTGCTCTAGAGCTGTTTTTTTGGGCTTTGAATATTTTGTTTTCAAAATTTGCCAAAAAACAATTAAAATCGATAAACAAAAAAATATTTGAAAACAAAATTTGAAAAAAGGCTCCCAAATTTTATGGCCAAAAAGGAGCTTAGTTATGATGTTTCCGGATGTGTTTTAAGAATTTGGACAAGCTTGGATAGGATATACAAACTTGTTGAGATGATTGGACGGGGTCCCGAGGGGCTCGGCTGGGTTTCAACGCGTTTGGAGCAATTATTAAAAGATTTAAAAGTGTTGAAACAAGGTTTTCCTGCACTTGATGGTATTGCTCTCTATCTACGAGGAATTTGCGAATAAGGTTCAAATGAAAGTTATAGCACTTTGAATCTAGTTTTCAGAAATTTATATTGTTTGTCATTCCGACATTTGTACAAAATGTTATGACTGTTTTATTGAAGGTGGAGATGCTATCATTTCTGAAAATTTCTGCAATCGGAAAAGGGCCTGATATATCCCTCTACTTTGTTTTATTGTTCAATCCTATCCCCCGTTATACTTTCCGTCCAAGTTTACCCCTGTCGTCCATCAAAGTTCTATATTTGCCCTTATTTTAACGGCCGGGACACGTGGTACATTCTGAATACGGAAAAGGGCCTGATATATCCCTATACTTTATTTTATTGTTCAATCCTATCGCTCGTTATACTTTCCGTCCAAGCTTACCCCTATCGTCCATCAAAGTTCTATATTTGCCCCTATTTTAACGGCCAGGACACATGGCATATTTTAGGAGAAAGAACCAGTACAAAAACAAAAAAACTCCAAACCGCCTAGAACCCATGAACCGCATGCTCGTTTTTCCTCTCTTAATTTTTTTCCAAACTTCTCTTAAATAAAAACTTTTAATCCATGTAAGAGATTATCTTAGTCTGACAAAGAGATGAAGTTCAAAGACACAAGGTTCTGTCATCTCTTTGCTTGTTGCCACCATTTTTTTCTTTACTTCTATTTTCTTACTCCTCACTCCCTTACATTTTTTTCTTCCTCTTGTTATCACTGAATGAAACTCCACCTTTGAAAACAAAATTGCTCGAAGTCGCCCACAATTCCTTGCATATGTATTTTCTTTCAATCTCATTGATTTAAGAAAAAATTGAAATAGGTGTGGCAGAAAATTTGAAACTTCAGACGGGCTTGATGGAATTCTTTCTCCGGCGATCTCAAAACAACGATAGGAGGTTGGGTCCAATTTCGAATAGTTCAATGAAGCTGGGGAAGTAATTTCTACGGCTAAAATAAATATAGTAAGATTTCATACATGCCCAAGTACTCAAGACCATTCACGAAGTCACGCCGGCGCCGGAAATTGTGTCTTTGAACCTCATCTCTTTGTCAGACTAAGATAATCTCTTACACGGATTAAAAGTTTTTATTTAAGAGAAGTTTGGAAAAAAATTAAGAGAGGAAAAACGAGCATGCGGGTCATGGGTTCTAGGGCGGTTTGGAGTTTTTTTGTTTTTGTACTGGTTCTTTCTCCTAAAATATGCCACGTGTACCGGCCGTTAAAATAGGGGCAAATATAGAACTTTGATGGACGGCAGGGGTAAACTTGGACGGAAAGTATAACGAGGGATAGGATTGAACAATAAAATAAAGTATAGGGATATATCAGGCCCTTTTCCGTATTCAGAATGTGCCACGTGTCCCGGCCGTTAAAATAGGGGCAATATAGAACTTTGATGGACGGCATGGGTAAACTTGGACGGAAAGTATAACGGGGGACAGAATTGAACAATAAAACAAAGTACATGGATATATCAGGCCCTTTTCCGTTCTGCAATTGTTATATATAAGCCCATTTAGTACTTGGAGTTTTCTTGGATTTCTAGTATTTTAATTTCATGTGATGCTTCAGCTTCGGGTAGTTACTATCTCGTTTTTTTTTCATATGACTACTATTTTTATATTTCAATTTTCTTACTGTTGTGATTGTGTTTGCTCGAGCTGAGGGTCTCTTGATAATAGTCATCTTCCTGCATGAGGTGGGGCTAAGGTCTGCGAACACACCACCCTCCCTAGACCTTACGTGTGGGATTATATTGGGTATATTGTTGTTGTTAGTACTTGGAGTTTATTTTGATTATTTTGGGAGATAGGAAGCTTAAATTGAGGTGACTTTTTAGAGTAATTTTATCAACAAGCTTGGAGTAAGTGATTCTAACCTAAATCTATGAGTTATACACAAATCTATCACTAGATTTAACATCAAAACATGGGACTGAACAAGAGAAATTGGGGGTTTTGTCCAAAACTTTAAAAAATGGATTTTGCTCGGATTCGGAAACTACTCACATATTTGGACTTATGGGGTAATGCTGCTGATCATGTCTAGCCTTTGAATCCCTATTTGGACATGATGGGTTATTTTATATATTGGATTATATGTTGTAGTCGTAGTCATACTTGTACACATGCATACATCCCTACACATTTATTTCTCTGGCCATATGTATCATATATGCTTATCTCTTTTTCATATGCATACATTCTTGCATATGGTTCTCTGATATAGACTAAGATTGGCACGATGGTTTATGTCATGCGGTTAATATTGTTATTGCACGATGGTTTATGTCGTGCGGTTTTTATGATGATGGCAGGATGGTTCATTCTGTGTGAATTAATGACTGATTTCTGAGATATTGATAATTTGATTAGAGAGCTATAATGCTCTGGCGCATGGATTTGGATCCATCCCTTCGCAGTCACGTGATCACCCGTTTTACCTTGGGCCGTGTGTGCACAATTTGACACCATAGTGACGGGCACTGGGAGTGCCGGTTGTTGTGAAGTTCGAGTCTTTCTCATATATTGACATTCTAGGCTTATGTAGAAATATTCATGCATATCATCTACATATGCACATTCATGCATTTTACACATGCATCGGACTTGATTGTGAATTGTTGGACACTTGGAGAGTGTCGTATTGATATAAAGGTTGAGTCTTCATCATACAGAGATATTTATAAATGCTATTTGGGAATTGATTTAAAATTAGATATTTATCTTGCATAGACACTCAACATTCATGTAGAAGTATTCGAGTTAATGATACTTGGTGTATATTTCCTTTATAAGCGGATTTTGGTGCGTTTATATATGATTTTGATTTGATTATGTGAAAAAGCATTGCTTATTACCTTTATATTTGATTGTGCACCTTATTATTGATATCTGTTGTTACTTGGCTACTCTCTGTTATTGTATATGCTTATGAGTTGCACAGGTTATATAAGTGAGTTATCTAGATTACCTCGTCACTACTTCGATGAGGTTAGTCTTGATATTTACTGAGTACATGGGATAGATTGTGCTCATACTAGACTTCTACGTCTCGCATATAGATTTAGAGCTAAGCCTTGTGGAAACCGAAGACTAGCATTGAAGATGCGCCAGCGTTCCAATTGCAAGCACCTATTTGATCATGGTAGTTTAGGAATCGTATTTCTGTTTATATATATTCAAATAGATAATGTATTTTTTCATACCAACATTGAAATTATAAATCTTAGTGGCTCACGACTTGTACTACCACATCTTAAGGTAGTTTGTATTGAATTTCGCATTCTTATTTCTTTATTTATTTTATTAATCTACAGGTGGGTGATGTTATATATTGGTTGGCGTACTTAGCGGGTTAGGTTAGGTGTCATCACGACTAGATTGCATTTGGGTCGTGACATAACATACTCGCCTTACAACTTATGGACGACAAAGTATATTCTCCTCACAAGACAACATACAGGATAACGCCATTGCAATAACATGAATTTTGTAAGAGTTATTCATTGGGAAATCACTAAACCAAGCATTCATGAAAATGAAAACTTACGATTCAGAAGCTGAGGCACTCCTATACCCCTGCCACAAGAAATTAGATCAGAATATTTTACACAATCAGTAGGGATTCAGCAAACCATTGTACAATATGAAGACATAATTTACACAATATTTCATCCGTCAACACGAAAGCGGAGTTCCTTCTTTAAAACACTATCACTTAAACAACTTGTAGTAACTAGAAAATCTGATTAGACTAGTTTAAAACATACCTCTAATCTGGTAATAAATACAGGTTGGCCCTGTCTCTGACCAGATAAGTTCCCCTGCAACATTTTCATAATTAAATATCAGGAGTACATCATTAAGATCATACTGAAAATATAGTTGCCTGTAGGAGTTTCCAAGAAAATACAATATATGGGAAAACATGAAAACTATGGGGATGACAAAAAAGTTATACCAAAATAATCAGAGTTCTAGAAAAGAACGGGCAGTAATATCAGCATATACCAACCCAATTTCTCAACATCATATATAACTTGCATAACATCACTATTCAAGTGTACACAATATCCTCGGTAAACACTATTAAGTTTCAAATTGTGTACTTACAACCTCAAAGTATGATTTTGCTGCTTCTGCACAAGGTCTCAATCTATTGTTCCTCAAAAGAATTATACTATTGGGTTCTGCATCACAAATCAGTTCCCTCCCCACCCCCAAATATCAGAGCATCATAGTAGTAATTCAGCAATATTTTGTTATCGTTCATGCAAATTAAACTGCAAAATGCTTTGGAAAATAGTTCAAGTTTCCTTTTCCAAAACGATTTACGAAGCATTGTAGACCTCAGTTGTCTTCTAACTGATCGAGATAACTGAACCAGACCGAAGAAAAGTGAAAGAACTCGTGAAGAAATGAACCTTGGGCTTAACTCAACCCCAAAAGTTATATCAAGAGAGGAGAATTGCCCAAAGTTCATATAATGAGACAACCATCCCATTCCCCAGCCAATTTTTGAGACTCTAACCCACTCCAACACCCCACTCCCTCCCCACCTACCAAAATCCAGACCTGCCAACTGGAGTGTGGACAATATAACACAGGGGATCAAACAGGGATAGACCTAGCTCTACCATGTAAAGTAATGGACCTTACTGAATTCCAAATTGTTGCCCCTATGAGAATAGCACGGGAAAATTATATTATTAATATTAGTTAATTTAATATAATAGGAGACCTATTTTTATAGGATATGTACATATACCAAAAACCTTCACTATGAATGTGGGAAACTTATACACAACAAGCTTTGTACATGAAATAACTCTAATACTCCCCCTCAAGCTGGTGCATATAAAATTATATGTACCGAGCTTGTTACATATATAACTAATATGAGAACCAGTGAAGGACTTGGTGAAAATATCTGCAAATTAATCATTTGACTTCACAAACTTTGTAACAATATCTCCTGAGCGTATCTTCTCTGACGAAGTGAACGGTCAATCTCGATGTGTTTAGTCCTCTCATGGAAAATGAACACTGGATTTTATGCAATATGAACACCAGCTTGATTATCACACACAAGTTCTATCCGATTGATTTCTCTAAATTTTAATTTTTTGATCAACTGTTTGATCCAAACTAACTCACATGTTGCCATAACCATGGCTCGATATTCTGCTTTTGCACTAGATCGAGCAACTACATTTTATTTCTTGCTTTTTCAAGAGACCAAATTACCTCCTATAAAAACACAATATCCAGATGTGGAACGTTTATCAGAAGGCGATCCTGCCCAATCAACATCTATGTATCCAACAATCTGCTCATGGCCTCGATCCGCGAATAGCAATCCTTTCCCTGGAGCTGCTTTTATATATCGAAGATTTGGCAAACAACTATGTTCCAATGACTATCACAGGGAGATTCCATAAACTGACTTACAACACTCATAGGGAAATGAAATGTCATGTCTAGTCACTATGAGGTAATTCTATTGCCAACCAACCGCTATATCTTATAGGATTGCTAAGAGGCTCCCCCTATCCTGGTAGAAGCTTAGCATTCGGATCTATCGGAATGTCAACAGGTCTGCAACCTATCAAACCTGTCTCCTCAAGCATGTCTAAAGCATATTTCGTTTGTGAAATAACAATATCTGAGCTAGACTAAGCGACCTCAATACCTTGAAAGTACTTTAATCTGCCTAGATCCTTAATCTGGACGTGTTGAAAGATATGCTGCTTCAGAGTAGTAATACCATTCTGATCATTGCCCGTCTTTTTCCTTTTGTTTGGACCCGATTTGCTAAAGTAACATTGAAAAAAGACTGTGGATAAACAATATTCAAAAGGGTCTTATTATCAAAATATGAAGAGGTGCCTAAGTCCAGGACCTATGGTTCAAGAGTAGTAGACTAGGAAACACCAACAAAGGAATTACCAGCAATAGAAGGATCAATTCGAGCAACAGAGGCTATTTGTGGAGGTGTCTGCTTACTTACTCGATAGTGGAGGAACTCATTATACTTCCCTTCAGATAAAGAAAACCCCTTGTTATCTGCAGTCTCGGTCTGAGCAACAAGAGCTTTTTTAGGTGGTCGACCATGCAAAGAGTAACACACATCACGAGCGTGTCCAAACTTATTACAATAAGAACATTTGGGCTGTGATGTTTCAAAATGACCTCATCCTCGTCTATTCCTCATAGTCCGAGATGTTTGATTTTTTACTGTCTGGAATGCAAGAACTTATGAGTTAGCAGTTGGTGACGAGACCACTATGTAAATAGGCGGCGCAGCAAAACAAAGCAACCATGAGAATAGTTCATCAACTGTAACAACAGTCGGACTAGCTAAAATCTAGTCATGCACCGAACGAGGTCACGAGGACGTCCATCAAGTGCAAGAGCTAGAAACAGTCTTCTTCTCCTGTTATTTTTCAACACTAGCAGCAACTGGCATCAACTTCTCAAATTCCTCCATGACTGCCCGCACCTGTCCCAAGTAAGTAGACATATCCAATTATTGTTTCTTTAAGTTTGTCATCCGAGATATTACCTCATAAAAACTGGATACGTCATTAGTGTATAAAGTATGAGCCTTCTCCCAAACTGAATAACAAGTCTGGAATGGTCGAAAGAAACGCATTATCTTGGGATCAATAGATCACCACAAGAGACTATACAATTGAGCCTCAATTTTCTCCCAAATTGTGTTGGCCTTTTCATCTGTCACCCGCCTATTTGGTTAGGTGATTTTGAACACCTTGACCCTTGCACCACAACTACCATTAAAGGTTCCGAAGTAATCATCATGCTTGAATTTCCGGAACACGCGCTTTTAGAACCAAAAACATCGACTCCCAAAGACATTATTGAACCAAATAATCAAGAAGCAGCAGTAACTCGTACAAAATCAAGAAGCAACAGAAAAAGTCCCCGAAATCTGCAATAAGTAGGTTAACTAATTTCTTCTTCCCGAAGTCGCTGGTATTTTTGTATAGCGATGAATCTCTCATAGTAGCTCTGATACCATGTGAGAATAGTACGGGAAAATTATATTATTGATATTAGTTAATTTACTATAATACAAGGAGCCTTATTTATATAAGGTGTGTACATATACCTAAAACCTTCACCATCAATGTGGGACATTTATAAAGGCCACACACTTTATACATAACTAACTCTAACAGCCCCTTTCAACAATATGCATATCACTGAATCAACGAAAGTAAATGCTACATGGCTTACTTGGTAGAAGTGTTTGATGATATGCCAAACCCACATGGTTAGTTTTAGCTTACAATTTTGGTCTCACACTTGGCATCTCAAGATGGCATGTTTAGCACTTCACTTTGATGTCATCTTGTCAACCATTCTAAAAGATTACTCATATGCAAGTTTATGTGTAAGCATTCTTCAAAATTTACCATTAATTTGGAAGAATAATCAGACTAACTTTTGCATTATAGAACTTTTGTTTCAGTTTCCCAAAAATGCAACTGGGAAGCACCATCATGAAATATATAATTTTTTTATGAAAAGCATGAATTATACTATTTTCAACAACCCACATACTACCAATCACCCCACCCTATCCGCAAAATCAAACTCCATCCTACCTTCAGTATGCCATCCTTGATTTTCTCTGTTGTGTTTACATCAGGCATATTAGGTACATGGTTCTAAGATTAACATCTGAAACGAGTCACAGAGAAGAAATCCAAAGACTTAAACACTCGGTAGTGCAGGGGTGAAGAGCCAACCAAGATTGAAAAGCTGATTTTCCACAAAATCTACTTTAGTAGAGCATGCATTCATTTCTAAATACAGTTTAAGGTTGTCTTTGCCAATTTACATAATTACAAGGAAACTACTCAAATACCCCTCTTGAATAGAGCTGCACTATAATAATCAAGTAATATAGGCAATTGGGTACCAAACACCCCAAAAACATCAAATTAGACATTTACAGTTGCAAATCCAACAGCATATGAAAGGATGAAATCGGTTGTGATACTTCATGGCTGGTATCCCGGGAAATAGTGCAAAATTTTCAATACAACGCCCCAAAAACATCAATTTAAATTTACAGTTGCAAATCCAACAGCATATGTAAAGGATGAAGATTGGCTGTGATACTTAATAGTTGGTTTCCCCCCGGAAATGGTTGCAGCCCACAGCAACCCACCAAAGACTAAGGGAGAACCCTTACAAGCTCCCATTAAATCATAGTCACCAAATATCACACCTAAACTGCTACCACCACAATACAAAATCTTTGGCATTGTGGCCCTGGATTGTTATACTAAAATCACTATATTGTTGCCATATAACAGAACAGAAATCGACAGAGTTCTTTGTCAAAAAACCACATACGTTAAATCAAGCTTATATATTTAATGGTTGGAAAAAAGCATAAAATTCCATTTTTTGAAGAGTTGGATATAGAAATCTCAGCAGAGATTGTACTGCCCAAGGATTTATAGATTAGAGACTAACTCATTTAAAGCTAAACAAAAACTGCCAGCAGAAACAACAAGAAGAACAACGACCTACTAAAATCACACAAGTGGGGTCTGAGGAGGGTAGTATGTACGCAGACCTTACCCCTACCCCGAAGGAGTAGAAAGGCTGTTTCTGAAAGACCCTCGGCTTAAGAAGACGGAAAAGACGAGAAGAGAAAGGAAGGGCCAATATATTAGTACCATCAGACAGAAACCAAAAATATAATAACAGCACCATAGGAACTAGAAAATAGTTGAAATGCATAACAAAACCAGAAAATAATCCCCGATGCTATGAAAATATAAGGATAGTGAGAACACAACATAAACCCCTAGCAGTCTAAGACCACCCCTACTTAAAGAAGATCTAACTATGATTCCTATTTTATCTGTTGTTAAGACAAGGAAAAATTAAAAGGATGATTGAGTTTTTATAGGAACAGAATCACTGTCCAACTTCAGCATTTCTATAGATTAATCGGTCTTACCTCCCAAACTTTTACATATTTTGATTGAGCTGAAGGCAATGCAGCAGGTGCTTGCTGCTGAGATAGAGGCATGTTAGCTCCTGTGCTATTACCAACAGGTTGCATGCCTGGCTGTCCTTGTTGAGAGATCCCTGGAGTAGGCATCATTGTGCCGGTTACGGAAGGCATACCAGTTGCACCCAACCCAGTCAGCATAGTCTGGTTCATCCCTGTCCCACTTGGCATCATTTGTGTGCCTGGTGGATTACCTTGGCACATTCCAGGAACTGTTTGACCAGCCATACTAACGCCTCCTTGGTTATTACTCAAAGGCTGTGAAATGCTAATGTTTGGATTCCCAGACATACTGGGAGCAGTCGAAGTGAATGAAGCAGGAGATGAATTTTGCGTATTCTGCCCACTGCCTGCTAATGGAACTGACCCACTTACTGTTGTGACACCTGATTGCCCAGATGAAAATACAGTTTGCGCAGAAGGGACTGAAGATGCCATTCCACTAGATATCATACTTGAAAGCATAGGGGTGCCACCCATAGATTGCAGGCCTATAGAAGTTGCCCCAGCTATTGCTTGGCGTGCTTGAGCAACATCGTTCAGGATTCTGACATTTGCTGCTGCTGCAGTAACTGGACGTAAGGACTGTGTCATGCCACTGACTATGGGTTTCATCTCCTGAACATTCTCATTATGTGATGCCATCTCTTGAGAAACAGAAAGAGGAGAAGAAGTTTGCAAGCTTGGAACAGGTTGAAGAGCAGGACGAACAGATGGAATATGTGAAAATGCAGGCCCATTCATGGAGGTCACGGTGGTGGGCTCCTGAAAACATATGCTATAAGTCATAGCATCTACAGTAATGTCTGGGTACCAAGCAGGTGTACAAGTTGTTGAGTCTTACAATTTTTACAGTCGCAGGAGGAATATTTCCAGCAGAAATTGGTTGTCGGCTCATAACAGATCCATTTGCTGAGAGGTAAATAGAAAAGAAAATCAGTATCCTTCAACAAAACCATTGGGGAGTAATCCATATATCCCAGGATACTCTATATTACAATACACGAGTATCACTTTAAAAATTGATCTAGTATGCATGTCGTACCAGAGGAGATGATTTTTTGGACCTATATTAAGTTATTAGCTAAAACTGTAATTTTAAACAGTATTCAAGATGATGTAACTTACTAATCCTCAGAAAAGATAAAAGAGCTAAATGTAAAGAAGCCAAAAGTATCATCACCACATGTACACCTCAACCTAATCGAGGAACGACTAGAAGAGTAAAAATTGACATTTTAGCAAAAGACAGAAGATACTACAGCTGAAAAGAGAGTTGAATAGTTTAGCAATCAGTTGTCTATCCAACAGGCCAAGCTTGAACTCTAAAAATTGAACAAATCAAGCATGAGCAAGTTAACACAAAGAAAATGCACAGCAGAGTGAACTGTTCCCAAGATATATCAGATTGAATAAAGTTTACACAGTGGGTTTCTTCATAAAAACGTTTATACAGTGGTTTTACTTGTTTTTATATGGTGCTAAGTGGTTAGTCTGTTCAACAGCTTGACCCTGCCAACTACCAAATTAAGTGTGCCAACTTCCAAAGAAAGTGGGGGATATTTCTGTTAATTGTTCATTTTTCTCTTTTGCGCATTCGGACATATCCTCTTGGTGTGCATTCCTCTATTTCTATTCACCAAAATACTATGTCCAACATGGAAGAGTAAAAGAAGAGCATGCAAATCTATGAATAAGGTAACATTAGCCTGAGCAAACGCTCCTATAGGATGATAAAGGCGGAAAATAAGTTCAAAAAAATTACACAAACCTGCTGAATTAGAAATTGATGGTGGCACGGAAACTGGTGGAATAGAAGACACATCCATTTTGACAGGGCTTTGGTTTGACGTCAAATTGGTTATTCCAGAGCGACTAAAAGCAGCACGAGCCTCGATGAAATTTTCAGAAATCAAAACAAGAAAGTTTGGATTCTTAGCTGTATCAATTGGCGGGTCAGCTGCTCGTGGATTGCGTTTTCCCTGTATCCATACAAGCTCACACTCAGTATAAAACTAAATGAGAAGTTGGAAATGGGGCATTCCATTTTCATAGCTCCGGCACTAAGACTAGCGGGGTAGGAATGTGTGCTGAGTGAAGAGGATTATAAGTCCATCTCCCTTTCATGGAAGACAGAGCCTACTGTCGAGAACCATTGAATTAATAGAATGTAAGAACATAATATCATGGGTGATTCGAAGATAATTTCAGACGATAAATACATTATCCACGATTAAAAGGCTGATCATTTTTAAGCGCTTAGTAAAGCTAAATGTTTCTCCAAAGCTATAGTATGCTGCATATTCTCCATACAAGTTCACACTCAGTATAAAACTACTAAATGAGAAGTTGGAAAATGGGGCATTTCATTTTTCATAGCTCCGGCACTAAGACTAGCGGGATGGGAGTGTGTGCTGAGTGAGAAGGATTATAAGTCCATCTCCCTTTCATGGAAGACAGAGCCTACTGTCGAGAACCATGGAATTAATAGAATGTAAGAACATAATATCATGGGTGATTCGAAGATAATTTAAGACGATAAATACATTATCCACGATTAAAAGGCTGATCATTTTTAAGCACTTAGTAAAGCTAAATGTTTCTCCATAGCTATAGTATGCTGCATATTCTCAAATTTGGACTCCGAAAATGAAGAAGTATTTTTGCAACAGTCAACCTTAAAGGGATAAGTTTTTTATTTTGATAAGGTAATAAATTTCATTAAAAAGGGGGCAAAAAGATGCCCGTCTACAAGGAGTGTACCCAAAAGTAGATAACCTTACAAGAGGACATGGTTTTCTACGAATGACACCCAATCTTCTATGCAAACAGGAACCTCAAAGGTGCACCAAAAATAAATAAGGGAAAAGAGGCTACTCCTCAAGTGTACAAGATCTTTCTCTACTACATCAAAAGCTCTCCTATTCCTCACTCCAAAGAACCCACATGAGTGCTAGAGGAACAACATCCCATGCCCTGCGTCTTCTCTTCCGTCTTCCTTTAACTAACCTTAAAGGGATAAGTTAGTAGGAGGATGTTATTGTGGAGCTCATGGATATTCTTACTCCTAATGAACAAGCATAGAGTTTGAAAAAAATGGAACTATAAAGTCCACATGCATCACTTTTCTCTATTTAAGACCAAGTGATAATCATGAAGGCTGAATCAAATTAGAGAGTTCCGTCATAAATTCATAGTTTTTAACTAGTGAAATGCTTGCCACAACATAGGTATCGAAAGAGTGAGAAGCACACCAAAGATTGTTCCGTTAATGACATTCCAAGAATATATAATATGTGGTACAGAAATCATTCAAAATCATGTTGCTTGCCCCAATCCTGAACACAGTATTATGGTAAATGAGTACCAAAGTTAGCAATTTCCCAGTTCAACAGAGAGTACTAATATAATTTCTAGAGAGGTCGGAAAGAGCATGCAGGAAGTTAATCCGCAACTAGGTAAAGTTGAAGACAATAATTATTGTAGGTCACAGAAATAAAAAAAAAAACAGTCAAGTTTCAACACAATAACGACAGGCTTTGACCCTAATAAAGAAACGGAAAGAACTCAATGAAGTTGGCACAATTACCGCATTATATACTGCTCTTAGTTTTGAAAGCTGTTTTGGGCATATAACTGACAGGGAAACAGAGCACTGCAAGGGAAAGAGTAACTTGTTAGTGAAGGATGAAGCAGAATATGTGAGGGGAAGACCAAGATTATGAAAATGCAAAAGGCTTTAGATCAGTACCTGAGGGAATGCCTTTGCAACTGTCTCCGCATCAGATAGTCGACTATCTGTTTGTGTTTCAGTATTTTCGTTCTGCTCCAGTTTCTGCATCTGTGGTCGATAAACTGGTGTAGGCAATGGATAAGGATTGCTGGCAGAAATAAGTAGGCAATGTTTTTTCCCTTCCATGTTTTGTTGACTTTGGTTTCCATTTGGAGAAGAAAACATCTGAATCAAGCATCAGTTTAGTTTTATATATATGTGTGTGTGTGTGTTTAAGTAAAAAAAAAAAAAAAAAAAATTTTGT
>MU704638.1:8092-20633 GCA_026770625.1 Nicotiana glauca
TATGCTTAAAATGAGCTATAATGTTGATTATATCGATAGGAAGGTCGGGTTAAAAATTAGAAAATTGGAGCCCCGAGTCAAATATGCGGTCGCATTTGCGATCGCAGAATAAACATGTGGTCCACATAATGGACCGCAAAATGCTCCCCAGAAACTAAACACTCTAACTCAGTCTGCGGTAAGAATGCGGTCCGCATTCATGTTCTGTGGTCGCAAAGTGCACCGCAGAACTGACCCTCGCAAAACTCAAAGGAAAATATGCGACGACTATGCGGTCCGCATTTCGATTATGTGACCGCATTTTGACCGCATACCTGACTTCAATTTTTAACCAACGTTCTGCCTCACTCTGCGGCAGATATGCGGTCCGCATTTCGATTATGCGACCGCATTCTGGACCGCATTTCTTACATTTTTTTGGAAACTTATTCTTGACTTTTTAATGCATTATTCAATCCAAAAAGGTCCGCGCCGCGGCGAGCAAGCTCGCCGCAAAGTATATTTATGAATTGTTAACACATGATCCTAACTTGGCACCATGGAATCCGGGTTTTTGAGTAGGGATTTCACGGGGCCTTACAACTAGGATCTGTATCTCGGCCATGCTGGGCTCATTCATAGGCGCTCGGCCACAGTAGGCTCAGTATATAACTTACCAGCTGATCTGAGGTTGCCCAATAGGGGCCTGCCCATCGATTATAGCTCGATGGTAATGAAAATACTGTAATACTGTATATATAGGCTCTCTACTCTCTTGACTAGAAAAAGACAATACTCAATTGAATATGAAGTCCCGATAAGGAAGAATGCTATAACTTATGAGATTAAGAAAATGTACATGAATTTAGGAATATGAACGTCTCTTTAGGTCTCGTTATCAAACACATGTAGTTGCTGGATCATGCCAAAATGAAAGAAAGGCTTAGCTTTAACATACCTGAGCCGATTCTCTTGACAATCCCTCTAACACACGTCAATCGCGATAAGACATAATGACAGATCGAAGTAGGAAAAAATTCATATGATGTTCTTGATAAAGATTGTACTGTGCTCTCTTAGAATTGCAAATCTCGTTGCGATTACACCGAATAGCTTTGTTGCAAATCTCTTAGAGTTTCGAATCCGAATTGAAGCTTAATCTGTCTCTTGCCATACTTAGAATCATACCTTAATAAGGTAAATTTCTTAAAATTGTTGGATTTTTGTGGGCCTTACTTGATAGGGATGTCTTGGCCAAATAATGTCTAAATTATGAAACATAGCAACATAATTTAAGAGTCATTTGATTGACTACATTTTGCTGCCATAGTTTTGGCTTTAAGATTATCCAATAACTTAATTAACTTTGTTAATCCCCCACTAATACACTAATTAATTAATTACCCATCTAATTAAGAATTATCCCAAATTACTTAGAATACTACTCATTTTTAACACACTTCATGCACCTTACTATCATGGTCATGTGTTACCTTGTATGACACTAGTCCATAAATACCGGATATTTATTGCCCAGACTGTATTTATCTAAAAATGCCAAACTTCGATGAAATTTATTTTTATCAATTTTCTTACCCTTTCATCTTCACGAATTTACTTATAAATTTCTTGAAATAACATAATACTTATAATCTCAAAATAATCTCATTCTCGAGCTTACGTTGATTAACTTACGATGGAACATTAATATATGAAAATGCGAGATCTAACATCTCATTTTCCGAGCTTTTATCAATTTATTTATGGTGTACTTTCACGCACGAAAATATGGGGTGTAACAACAACACATATGTAGAACACAAAAGAAGCAGAAAATAGGGGAACAAGGCTACAACTCTTGAAATGACCGGCTGGGTCGTTACATATGCAGAAGTATAGTATGAGTACACCATATCGGTACCTAGTAAGTATCAAGACTGACCTCGATGGAGTAGTGATGAGGGGCAATCAAGACACCTACCGAACTGAACAACCTGAATAAATGTGAAGGTGAACTAACAGAGGAAAAAATATTAATATAAAGCTAAGCAGGATAAGGAACACAAATTAGTACTTGAAATGATGCACTATAACAACAATATTTAACAAGAAGAAGTCATGTGATAATGGTGTAGAGTAAGCTAAACACAGTCTAAGTTTGATGAAACCAAATAAAGGAAAACCAGCAACAACTCAATAAGAACAACCACTTTCACACCAGATTTGTTCAAGCATTTCCTTGAGGTAACAAACCTCATAATCATAGCTCACAGGTCCCAATTCATGAACCCTAATCATTTGGCATCTTGTGCCCACATTATAACTCATAACCGCACAAGCGACTCATATACCAATCGAACAATCCTCACACAGAAGGCAAGTAGACAATAGTATGTATAATGGTCGATAACGTCAGGATTCATCTTCTTAAATTGATTTGAGTGAATTAATTATGTGTATGCTTGTGCAAGTGTCTTACCACACTTCAAGTCAATAAATAAGAGTATAGACAATGAATAGCACATCAGAGATGATCAACACGAAATGTACAGTGTAATAACGACAGCAATGAAGTTGAAACAACGACTAGCACATCAAGATTAGCTACACAAAACCAAACAAATAATGCAACATGGAGGAAGACAATTAATAGTATGCTAAGAAGACAACAATCAAAGATAAGTACAAAAGAATAGGGAAATGACAACAAGAGCCCTCTCGAGGCACCGCCTTGCAGTCTCAAATAGTAAAATGAATCACAACTTTCCTTATATCACCACAAGAGCCTTTATATTCAGTTTTGAAATTTATTTTCTCGAAATAGCACCCCGCACTTTTGCAACAACCCGAACGGTCATTTTAAGAATTTACGCCCAGATCCCCTATTGACTGCTATCCCCATGTTTGTTTCTGCTATTTCTAATTACCGGGATGTTTAGTTTTGAGTTTCAGAGAGTCTTGGGACACTTAGTCCCTAAATAAGAGTTTAAGTTTTAGAATTTGGACTGTAGTCAAAGTAGTGTGAAGATAGCCTCGGAATGGAATTCCGTTGGTTTCGTTAGCTCTGTTGAGTGATTTCGGGCTTAGAGGCGTGTTCGGATTGTGTTTTGGAGGTCTGCAGCTAATTTAGGCTTGAAATGCTGAAAGTTGAATTTTTGAAAGTTTCAAGTTCGATAGTGAGATTTTGATCTAAGTGTCGAAATGGGATTACGGAAGTTGGAGTAGCTCCGTAGTGTTAAATGTGACGTGTGTGCAATATTTCAGGTCATTCGGACAAGGTTTGATTGATTTTTTGATAGAAAGCGTAAATTGAGAGTTTTTGGAGTTCTTAGGCTTGAATCCATGGTTAATTCGATATTTTGATATTGTTTTAGGTGTTTTAAGGATTGGTATAAGTTTGGATAGTGGTATATGACTTGTTCGTGCTTTTGGTTGAGGTCCCGGGGGCCTCGGGATGATTTCAGATAGTTAACGGGAAGTTTGGAGTTAGGAATTTGTAGCTGAAGCTGCTGAGTCTGCTGTCATAACCTCACCTGCAGCTTGGGGACCACAGGTGCAAGCCCGTAGAAGTGAAAGGGAAGCTGCAGATGCGGCCAAAAGGAAGATGGGCTGGAATCGAAGATGCGCAAGTTAGGCCGCACCTGCGAGGTCCCAAGTGCGGGAAATATGTCGCAGAAGCAGGACCGTAGGTGCGGTCCAAGAGCCGCAGATGCAATTTCACTGGTCAGAAAAGGGACAACATCGAGAGTTTAGTTTCAAAACTTGGAAAATTAATTTGGGAGCTCGGGATTGGCAATTTTGAGAGGAATTTTCATCTGGGTGTTTTGGGGTAAGTAATTCTTACTCCGTTTTGGATTAACTTCCACGAATCTATGCTTAAATTCATCCTTTAAATCTGAATTTGGGGGTGGAAAAATTGGAGACAAGTTGGAAAAAGTACCTAGACCTAATATTTGAGTTTGGATCACGATTTTGATGTCGGATTGGAGTAATTTCTATATATATTAACTCGTGAGAGTATGAGGATTCTAAATTTGTAAATATCACCCGATTCTGAGACGTGGGCCCGAGGGGCATTTTGATCATTTTACCTAATTTCGCGTATTTGCTTAGAATTTATTTGTAGAATCAGTTACTTGAAGTGTTATTTCGGTCTAATTCGATTTTGCAATTTCGGTATTTCGGTACGGTCCTTGGCATTAGAATTTTGAAATTTGGGTATACCGAAATATCAAAATTTTAAAGATATTTTCTTATTGCCCACTACCCACTGCCCAGCCCCAGCGCCCAAGCCCAAACCTTTTTTGATTTAATTCCCAGCACCCCAGCACACATTTAGAAGAGAATTCATTGCACATTTTCACTTCTCTCCATTCAATCTCGATAATAAATATTCATTTTTTTTGAGAAGTTGCAATTAATTCATTGCACATTTGCAATTAACTACTCTTCAGAAGTTGGTCCATTTTTTGGCAGAACTTCTATTAGCATTCATGAAATTGCAATTCCCTCTACCCAAAGTATCAAAATATTATTGAACAGCAATACTATATTTTAGGAACCAAGCAATGATACCATTGTCAATTCATTTCTGTAGAGATTTTTTTGTTATTGCACATTTGCACTTGTTCTGTTAAGTGTTAAATTTAATGCTACTACAGCAGGCCATCACGCTTGTTCTGTTAAGTATTATTGCACTTGTTCATCGTTGAATCAATTGGGTAGTTGAATTTGAATCATTTTTACTGCTTGTTTTCATTTCCAGATTAAGGGTGGTGGGTCGTTGAATTTGAATCATTTTTGTGCTTGTTTTCATTTCCATATTAGGAGTGTGTGTGAACTAATCAACTAATAAAGAAAAGTTGCATCAATCCAGGAAGGTAGAAGCCATAATATTAAATCGAAACCTTACTGAAACCGTACCAAACCAGAAAAATAAATATCGAACCGTACTGAAATATTTTGGTATGGTATTTGGTATACATAATTGATAAACCAGATATCGAAATACTGAACCGAAATTCTTAAATACCGAACCGAAATATCGAACGCCCACCTCTAGTATGGGGGAAACTCCCATTAGGATTTGGTATTGTAGATATTTTGACATGCCCTGTATGTGAGGTGACGAGTGCGTACTTGTGCTAATTGTTAAAAATCCTATTTTCATTAAGTAACTTTAATTGTGTTTCAATTCCTGTTTGTTTCATTTGTAATTAAGCCTGCTGTTAGCTTAAGGAATCATCTTTAAATTGCTTTATTTGCTCAAACTGCCTTATTTGAACTATGTGAAGCATGCTAGGTTAGAAATACCTGTTTTATCTTGGAGTGAAATGGAACTTAATTAAGTATTCTTCGTGTTGTTGCTGCGTGTTTACTTTGGGACTATGGGACGGTGTCCCGGGATATCCCCTGCCCATATATATATTGATTTGGACTGTAGTGCGGGATACCAAGTGATCTCCAGCACATATTGAGGATACCAAGAGATCCTTAGGATACCGAGAGATCCCTAGCATATATATTGAGGATACTAAAAGATCCCCGAGATACTGAGAGATCCCTGACACACATATTGAGGATACTAAGAGATCATCGAGATACCGAGAGATCCTCAATTGTTTATGCCCGTGTTGAGCTGTATTCCTTTCCGAGATTATTTTGTCCCCGTTATAGTCGTCGTTGTTCTTTCTATCATGCGTTACTTCTTAATGTTGCACTTAATTATGATGTCTTATTATATACTGTTATGCCTTGTATTTCATTTGACCTCACTAGGGCCCTAACTTTCCTCGTCACTACCCGACCGAGGTTAGGCTTGGCACTTACTGAGTACCGTTGTGGTGTACTCATGCCCTTTCTTCGCATGTTTTTCACGTGCAAATCCGGGTACCTCCACTCAGTCTTATCATAATCAAGGCGATGTGCTTTTGTAGAGACTTTGAGGTATATTTTCCGCGTCCGCAAACTGAAGAGTCCCTTTCTATTCTCAGTACTAGTATAGCCATTCTTTATTTTCCTTGTTGATAGATATTTCTGGAGTTAGAGCTTTTTATATAAACTGTTAGCTTGTGATTCACGGGGTTCTAGATTTTGGGAGTGTTTTGGTTGAGATTCTTGTACTGTTATATGCCGGGCGACATCTTAAATACTGTTTCAATTTGTTATCTCAGTGTTTAATTATTTCCTTTCCGCAATTGTTTCTTTTTCCACATTTATTAGGCTTACCTAGTCGTAGAGACTAGGTGCCATCATGATAGTTCACGGAGGGAGAACTGAGGTCATGACAAGTTGGTATCAGAGCTCTAGATTCATGAGTCATAAATCACAAGCCAGTTTATTAGAGTCTCGCGGATCGGTACAGAGACGTTTGTACTTATATACAAGAGGCTATGTAATTGTTAGGGGAAAATTTTACTTCATTTGATTTCCTTGTCGTGTAAGATTTTGATATCATAATTCTAAACTTCTATCTCTCTGATGACCCGACCGGTCGTCTTAAGAATTTAACGCCCCGATACCCTATTAACTACTTCTCCTAAGTTCATTTCTGCTATTTTGGTTTTCTGGGACGTTCGGTGTTGGGTTTCGGAGAGTTTTGGGACACTTAGTCCCCAAATGAGAGCTTAAGTGTTGAAAAATGGTCCATAGTCGAAATAATGTGAAGACAACCTCAGAATGGAAATTCGATGGTTCTGTTAGCTTTGTTAGGTGATTTCGGGGTTGGGAGCATGTTCAGAATGTATTTTGGAAGTCCATAGCTCATTTAGGCTTGAACTGCCGAAGTTTGAATTTTTGAAGTTTCTGGTCCGATAGTGAGTTTTTGATCTGAGGGTTGGAATGGAGTTCTGGAAGTTGCAATAGCTCTGTCATGTTATTTGGGACGTGTGTGCAAAATTTTAGGTCATTCAGACGTGTTTTGGTTAGGTTTTTGATCGAAAGTGTATTTTGATGAAATTGGAAGTTCTTGGGCTCAAATCCTTGAATTAATCGAGTTTTCGAAGTTGTTTTAGGTGGTTTAAGGATTGGCACAAGTTTGAATGAGGTATTAGGTGTTATTGGTGCTTTTGGTTGAGGTCTCGAGGGCCTCGGGATGATTTCGGGTGGTTGACGGGAAAATTTGAGAAGTGTTGCAGCAGCTGGAGTTTTCTCTTCTGGTATTTTTGCATCTGTGGCTTGGGAACCGCAGATGTGGTGCCGCAGAAGTGGCTAAATGGTCGCAAAAGCGGCTTTGCTCCTTTCCCTCAGAAAACACAGAAGAAGTGCTATTCCTGCAGAAGCGGAGCCGCAGAAGCAGCATAGGCATCGCAGAAGCGGCTCAGGCATCGCAGATGCGGGCTCCAGTGTTTCCTTAGTTTCTGCAGAAGTGGAAGTTCCCCCGCAGATGCGGTTTCGCACCTGCGGCCCTTTTATCACAGATGCAGTCCTTGGCCTTTTAGTGAAAACCGCAGAAGCGGCTCTTGTTCCGCAGAAGCGGGACCGCTGATGTGGTCCCTTGTCCGCAGAAGCAGAAATCCCTATTCAGAAATAGTGAAATTGAGGGTTTAATTTGCAAAGTTGGAAAAATCAAATTGAGCTCGGGAGAGGGCAATTTTGAGAGGGTTTTGAAGAGGAGATTATTGGGTAATGTTTCTTTAATCCCTTCTAGTTATATTTCATCATTATGTAGTTAAATCCATCATTAAAATTCTAATCGAGGATCAAAATTTGGAAAAAAATGGGTAAAACTTCATAGGCTAAACTATTGAGTTTTGAGTGGGTGTTTGACCTCTGATTTGGGATATTTTTATATGGTTATACGAGACGGTATGATGGGAGATCCTTCTGATTTACACATATGATGGACTACGGGACGGTATCCCGGGAGATCCACTAGACACTTGAGAAAAGGACTACATGACGGTATCCTGGGAGATCCTCATTATTATCATTGGTATTGAGTTGTACATATTTCGTGTTTATTCTTTCTTTGTGTAGTTGTTATTGCCTTGTTTAACCTGTCTATTCTCACTGTTGTACTCATTATTACTGTCAGTTTTCATATTGTTAATTCATATTATGTTGTTTGACCTCAGTAGGGCCCTGACCTTCCTCGTCACTACCCAACTGAGGTTAGGATTTTCACTTACTAAGTACCAGTGTGGTGTACTCATGCCCCTTCTGCGCATGTTTTTCATGTGCAGATCCAGGTACCTCGACTCAGGCGTACTATCCTCGAGAAGGTGAGATCTAGCAGAGACTTCGAGGTATATCTGCCGCGTCCGCAGACCAGGAGTCCCTATTCTGTTCCAGCTTTAGTAGTTATTCTATCCTTTTCTTTCAGTTGCTTAGACATTCTGGAGTTAGAGCAGCATATTACATTTCTATTATCCTGTGGTTCCCGTGAGTTTTCGGGTTTTGGTATGAGATTGTAGACTTCTGCGTTTTATTTTTGAGTTGTATATGCCAAGTGGCACTTATATACCATTTTCTTCTAGTTTTGCTTAATTTAATTAAATATTTCCGCAAGTTATATTAATTTTTGCGTTTTTAGGCTTACCTAGTTGTAGGAACTAGGTGCCATCACGACATGTTCATGGAGGGTGAACTGGGGTCGTGACAAGTTGGTATCAGAGCTCTAGGTTCATAGGAGTCACGAAACACAGGCCGGTTTATTAGAGTCTCGTTGATCGGTACAGAGATGTCTGTACTTATCTACGAGAGACTATGTTACTATTTAGGAAAAATCTTCATTTCATTTGAATTCCTTGTCGTGCGGTATTTTTGACATCAATTCTAAACTTCTGTCTTCTATTCTCTCATAGATGGTGAGGACACATGCTACTCGAGATGATCTGGCACCCGCGCCCTCTCTTGCAGCCGTCAGAGTTCGGGGCCGGGGGAGAGGTCGAGGACGTGCACGTGGTGCAGCCAGAGCGCCTGCCCGAGCTGTCACCGAGGCACCACCAGCAGATCCAGCCGGAGCCCAGGCACCTGGCACGCCTACTACTGCCACTACTACTCTAGCTCTCTAGGAGTCTTTGGCTCAGTTCATGAGTATGTACACCACCTTGGCTCAGGCAGGGTTGCTTCCCCTTGCTGTAGCCACATCCTAGGCCAGGGGAGGAGCACAGACTTTCGCCGTCCGCACTCCTGAGCAACGAGTGCAGGTTGAGCAGGCTCCCAAGATGCACCGCTTGCAGTGCTATTTCAGCTCGAGGACGGGTCAGCTGCTTCAGAGGATGAGCAGCGGAGACTTGAGAGGTTCAAGAAGTATGATCCCCCAGTATTCAGTGGATTAGCATCAGACGATGCCTTGGGATTTCTAGAGGAGTGTCACTGTATTCTTCACATTATGGCATAGTAGAGTCCATCGGGGTTTCTTTCACTACTTTTCATCTTTGGGGGAGCCGCCTATGATTGGTGGCACACTTATGAGATAGACAGTCCAGTCGAGGCTGCTTCACTGACTTGGACCCAGTTCTAGAATATGTTTATGAGAGAGTTTGTCCCCTAGAGTATTATGATGCATGGAGCATAGAGTTTGAGCATTTGAGCCAGGGTGTTATGACCGTTTCGGAGTATGCTATCCATTATACCAGGTTGGCTAGGCATGCACCGGCGTTGGTTGCTACAGTTCGGGAGAGAGTTCGCAGGTTCATTGAGGGTCTTATCCCACCCATCAGATCTATCATGGCTTGAGAGTTGGAGATGGACATTCCTTATCAACAGGTAGTGAGCATTGTTAGGAGGATTGAGGGTATGCTCGCCAGGGGGCGAGGGGAGAGAGAGGCCAAGAGGTCTCGAGAGTCGGGCCAATACTCTAGTGCTCGTACCCAATTAGCAGGTCGTTATGGCAGAGGTTATGCAGGTCGCCTCGTCTATTCAGCTCTTCTAGCAGCCAGCAGTGCTCCAGCTCTGCCTATACCTCAGGAGCCTTACTATGCACCTCCAGTTTCTAGCGCGCCTCCTACGCGGGGTACTTCCAGAGGTCAGTCCAGCAGACCTGGCCCTAGTCAGTCACATCCACTGCGTCCTCCCAGAGCTTTTTTCGAGTGTGGTGATACATGCCACATGGTTAGGGACTACCACAGACTTGGTAGGGGTGCATATTCACAGACTGCTCAGCCACAACGTGCTCCTCAGAGTTCTCATGCTATGATCACAACTCCAGCTGCTACCCCACCTGCCCAGCCGGCTAGGGGCAGAGGTCGGGGAGATAGAGGTCACCCTCGAGAGAGGGGCCAGGCCAGATATTATGCTATTCCTGCTCGTACTGAGGCTGTTGCCTCCGACTCTATCATTACAGGTATTATACTGGTTTGACATAGAGAGGCATCAGTTCTATTCGATCCGGGCTCTACTTATTCTTATGTGTCTTCTTACTTTGCTCTGTATTTAGGTGTGCCTCGGGATTCTTTGAGTGCCCCCGTTTATGTTTCTACTCCTGTGTGGAATTCTCTTATTGTGGACTGCGTTTATCGGTCATGTTTGGTTACTATTCATGGTCTTGAGACCAGAGCAGATTTATTGTTACTCGGTATGGTCGATTTTGACATTATTTTGGGCATGGACTGGTTGTCACCCCATTTTGCTATTCTTGATTGTCACACCAAGACCGTGATGCTGGCTATGCCAGGTATTTTGCGTATTAAGTGGAGTGGTACTTTAGATCACACCTCCAGTAGAGTTATCTATTTTCTTAAAGCTCAACGTATGGTTGAGAAGGGGTGTGCCACGTATTTAGCTTATGTAAGAGATGTCAGTGTTGATACCCCTTCTATTGATTCAGTTCTAGTGGTACGAGATTATCCGATGTGTTTCCAGCTAATCTTCTAGGCATGCCGCCCGATAGAGACATTGATTTTGGAATTGATCTGTTGCCGGGCACTCAGCCCATTTCCATCCCTCCGTATCGTATAGCTCCTCCTGAGTTGAAGGAGTTGAAGGATCAGTTATAGAAATTGCTTGGTAAGGGTTTTATTCGACCCATTGTTTCACCGTAGGGGGATCCTGTTTTGTTCGTGAAGAAGAAGGATAGTTCTATGCGTATATGTATTGATTATCGCCAGCTGAACAAGGTTACAGTGAAGAACCATTATCCTTTGCCTCGTATTGATGATCTGTTTGACCAGCTTCAGGGCGCACATGTGTTTTCTAAGATTGACTTGTGCTCATGTTACCATCAGTTGAAGATTCGGGAGCCAGATATTCCGAAGACTGCCTTCAGGACTCGGTATGGTCATTACAAGTTCCTTGTTATGTCATTTGGGTTGACCAATGCCCCAACAGCTTTCATGCATTTGATGCACAGTGTGTTTAGACCATATCTTGACTCGTTCGTTATTGTTTTTATTAATGATATTCTGGTGTATTCCCGGAGTTGAGAAGATCATGAGCAACATCTGAGGACCGTGCTTCAGACCTTGAGGGAGAAGAAGTTATATGCAAAGTTCTCAAAAAGTGAGTTTTGACTGAGTTCTGTGGCATTCTTAGGCCACGTGATTTCGAGTGAGGGTATTCGGATGGATCTGAGGAAGATAGAGGCTGTACAGAGTTGGCCTAGGCCGTCCTCAACTACAGAGATTCGCAATTTCCTTGGTTTGGCAGGCTACTACCGTCTTTTCGTGGAGGGCTTTTCATCGATTGCGACCCCAATGACTAGATTGACCTAGAAGGGTGCCCCATTTCAGTGGATAGAGGAGTGTGAGGCGAGTTTTCAGAAGCTCAAGACATCTTTGACTACGACCCTAATTTTGATGTTGCCTACCGGTTCGGGGTCTTATACTGTCTATTGTGATGCCTCGAGAGTTGGCCTTGGAGCAGTGTTGATGCAGGACGGTAGGGTGATTGCTTACGCGTCCAGATAGTTGAAGATACATGAAAAGAATTACCCTATCCACAACCTTGAGTTAGCTGCCATTGTTCATGCCTTGAAGACCTGACATCATTATTTGTACGCTGTGCCTTGTGAGATCTATACTGACCATCGGAGCTTGCAGCACTTGCTCAAGCAAAAAAATCTAAATATGCGTAAGAGGAGGTGGTTAGAGTTGCTGAAGGATTATGGTATTACTATCCTGTATCACCCGGGCAAGGCCAATGTGGTGGCGGATGCCTTGAGTCGCCGGGCAGAGAGTTTGGGGAGTTTGGTATATCTACTAGCTTCAGAGAGGCCTATGGCGATGGATGTTCAGGCCTTAGCCAGCCGGTTTATGAGATTGGATCTTTCAGATCCCAGTCGGGTTCTAGCTTGTATGGTTTCCCGGTCTTCCTTATTTGACTGTATCAGGGAGCAGCATTATGAAGACCCTAATTTGTTTGTCCTTAAGGACAAGGTTCAGCGTGGGGATGCCAGAGATGTGACCATCGGAGATGACATGGTATTAAGGATGCAGGGCCGGATTTGTGTGCCCAATGTTGATGGTCTTCGAGAGTTGATTCTAGTAGAGGCCCATAGCTCGCGGTATTCCATCCATCCGGGTGCCGCGAAGATGTATCAGGACTTGAGGCAGCACTATTGGTGGAGGCGGATGAAGAAAGATATAGTTGGTTATGTGTCTAGATGCCTCAACTGCCAGCA